>CABHPH010041523.1:0-15859 GCA_902168325.1 Peromyscus nudipes | reverse complement strand
TCGTTCCTTCCAGGCTGACATGCATCACTCTTCCTCTTCTTTGATATAAGGGAAGGATAACCCCCTGCATAGACACCCCCTCCTGGGGTATTGCACCCCTGTTGTGGTTATTCCACAGGTCCATCTATCTACATGAGCAGGAAGAAACAACACTGTTGTTAACCAAAGATGAGAGATATTCCTTCCTTTACAGATAGGAATAAGACTTGTCTCTCTTGGATCTTATGGGGCAACAACAACTGCCATTTTGCAGACACATCCTCTGGCTGGAGACTTCAAACACAGACTTGATCAGACAATGACATCTACAGCTGAGTGCCTCCAGTCACTCCAAAGACAGGTGAACTGTCCTGCCGGGGTTGTACTCCATAATAGAAGAACACTAGACATAATAACTGCTGAACATGGGGAGACTTGCTTGTTATTGGGGGTAGACTGTGGCTTCTATGTAAACAAATCAGATGTTAAAACTAATGCCAATACCCTCAAAATACTCCACTAGACCTGCTCTCAAATTTCCAGCGTTAGAGCAAGTTAGTTGGTTCCATACCCCCTCATTTTCTCGGCTCCCATCTTCTATCAGAGCTCTGATTATGCTAAGTTTTATTTGGATGCTTGCCCCCAGCCTTATTTATTTCCTCTGCTGACAGATCACCACCATTGCTAAAATTACCAACAACCAGGTCATGATTCACAACCACACCCTGCACATTTCTAACACAGATGAAAGGTTCCTCAAGGTTTACAATGACACCTCTCCATTAAAAAACAAAAAGAGAGAGATGTTGGAAGCCATTGCTGGCTGGTCTATGTCCCAGTTTACCATAAGTATAGCAGCTTTTCCCATAAACTTGGCAAAATGGAGCTTTCTCCCTCTTGCAGAACTTCCTGCTCTCTACCTAACCTTATCTGGAGAATGTCCCTGGGCCTGGAGGACTTACCCGATCTAACAGCTGTCTCTAAAACCAGATGCCTGATTCATCTTTAGTTTGACCCTTGGCACAGATTCCTGCTGGAAGATTTATGCTACAGGCTCTACTATAAGACCCTACTGCTTCATACCAAGACTTGTGGTAGTAGTGTGCCACTTAATGAAAATTAGCGTTTGTCCCCAATCTCTCCAATCATCTGCATTCCGTATACTCTGGAATAAAAAAATAGCTGATTCACCAAAATCTATCTCACAAAGGTTTGTCTCTGTTCATGCTCATGGGCCACTAAAGCTCCATCTCCCCATCTGCTTCTCCCTCCCCCATCTGGTAGCCAACAGACTTAGAGGGGATGGACCCCCATGAATGTCATTGTCCATACTTTGTATTTTTGGTCTAGTCATACATTTCCTAATCCCTGGAATATTGACTTAGATAATCATTTTACAAAAAAATATTAGAGTGACATAGAAGTTCTTTAAAGGAAAACTCATTCTATTCAAGACAGTGGAATGTCTGGCCTGACTGGAGAGTCAACATTCACATCACATGGTCAAACACTTAGCCGGCAGATTATGCCCTGAGAAGGAAGGACCACTCCTAGGAAGGTTGGCTCACCTTAAGCCATGCCGAAGAAGAGGTTTGTAAAAAAAATATTTCACTTTGATGAAATACTTTATTTTGCTGCCCATATTCCCACACCTTAGCACAGGCTGTTACAGAACACAGCCATGCACTCTGAATTACCCTTCCTTCTTTCTCTGATCTAAGCATGATTGCCATAATGGTTTTTATTCTTTAGTATTTCTTCAAGCCCCACTCCCCACCATGGGGCTGTCTGGCACTGTGTGACTGACCTCTGTTTTGGCTTACCTCAAGTTCATGGCCCTTTTCCAATACTTCTTGGGCCACAGATGGAAAAATACCAGACTCCTGATGACATGTTGATGGTCTTCCTGAAGGACTTTATTCAAGCATGACTTTGCAAGTATGGAACAGTACTGTACAATGAACCCCCTTGGAAATACATTCAACAAATCCCTTGATCTACGCTGGAGTGCACCTCTCCACACCTGATGACAACACAAATTGAAAACTTAGATGCTCCCAAAGGAAACATGGAAAACTTTTTCTAACTTCTAGCAGATATTCCTTAGCGTACAACAAAGTCATGAACATTATCATTAACAAGGTAAATTTTGTGATTTTCCCTCAGGACCAATATTTTTTTCCTTCATTGGAGGTATCCCAAAGTCTCCATGCCAACACTGTCACTGACACCACAGATGACAAAGTAATGCACTCTCTGAGGGATGTTAGTCTAGATAAATACTCTTTTTTATGAGCTATACTTTTATGAGCTGGTACTCTATGTTCACTCAGTCATCTGTACAATGCTCCACGGAAAATATTGAAGATGTAAGCCTTTCCTTGTACCAGTCTTGGGGAAATATATATAGAGAACATTTTGAAATGGAGAAGAAGTCAGAGCTCTGTTTCCCCATTAAGCAGTGAGGAGCTGGCCAACATCCTTGTGAGCATCTCCATCCTCACTGTGGCTGGACAGGTGGGATTCTCACAACTGTAGATATCTGCTTAACATTCTCTTTTCCATACTGAAACTCTTAATGGTTAGGAGAGTTGCTTTTTTGTCTCTCGTTTACCTAATGATGTCAGTGATTTCTTCATGCCAAGGAAATGTCTATTTCACAGATTAGCACTTAGTTGAAAATGACATTTAACGTGACATCTCTATATGGGATGGCTGATTTTTAGCTGATGGGTGGAGACTGACAGTTCTTTTGGAAAACGATATACAAAGTAAGTTGTGGACTCAACGAAAGTTTTCAAAGACGTGTTTCAAAGACTTGAGCTTTAAAAGAATCTGCCTGTGTGAAAGGTGTAACTGTGATGGTGAATTAATACACTTTGAGGTGGCTGAGGGAAGCTGATGATGGCTCAGTTACATCTCCAGTTTCTGCTTCTTCATTAAAATAGTTAAGATAAAGGAAATTATGAATAAATGAAATGCTTTGGTACTTGGGGATTTTCCCCATATGTATGTGTAAATTAAGTTCTATAAATATTTTGAAAATCATTCCTCTGTGAGAAGATCTTTCCAATTCTGAAGGCTGCTGTTTTGTCCTATTGACAGTGCCCCTTACCTTACAGGAGCTTTTCAGTTTCATTATGTTCCACTTATTAATTGTTGATCTTAGAGCTTGAACTATTGGTGCTCTATTCAGGAAGTGGTCTCCAGTTCCAATTCGTTCAAGGCTGTTCAATTTCTGCATAGCTGGGTTTATATTAAAGTCCTTGATCTACTTGGACTTGAGTTTTGTATGTGGCTATAGATATGGATCTATTTGCAGTCTTCTACAAGCCAACATCCAGCACCATTTGTTGAGGATGCTTTCTATTTTTCATTGTATAATTCTGGCTTTGTGTCAAAATCAGGTGTCCATAGGTGTATGGATTTATATATGGGTCCTCGAATCCACTGGTCAAACTTTCTGTTTTTATGCCAATACCATGTTGGGTTTTTTTTATTACTATTGCTCAGTAATACAGCTTGAGATCTGGGATGGTGATACATCTGGGTGTTCTTTTATTGTACATGATTCTTTTAGCTATCCTAAGTTTTTATGATTTTCTGTATGTAGTTGAGTACTGTTCTTCAGAGGTCTGTGATGGATTGTGTTGGAATTTTAATGGAGATTGCACTGAATCTGTAGATTGCTTTTGGTAGGATGGCCATTTTCACTATGTTAATCCTACCAATCCTTGAGCATGTGAGATCTTTCCATCTTCTGATATCTTCTCCAATATCTTTCTTCAAACACTTGAAGTTCTACTCATACAGGTCTTTCACTTGCTGGGTTAGAGTTATGCAAAGATATTTTATGTTCTTTGTGGCTATTGTGAAGGGTGTTGTTTCCTTGATTTCTTTCTTAACCCATTTATCATTTGTATATAGGAAGGCTACTGATTTTTTGAGTTAGTCTTGTATCCAGTCACTTTTCAGAAGATATTTATCTGCTGAAAGAGTTCCCTTGTAGAACCTTTGCGGTTATTTATGTGTATGTGTAAACTGAGGTTCATATTTGTGATCAGAAAGCTGGTTCCTCTTTAATTATGTTCTATTCTATCACTTTGATGATCTGTATTAAATTTTCTCAAAAATTTATCGGTTCTTGTTTTTCTACTTACTTTTCTTACATGATTTTTATGAATTATAAATTTGTACTCTTATCCTTTTTAAGATATAGTAATTTTAGTTTATGCTTATAGTGTTTTAACTGCCTGTATGTCTGGCCCCACATTTGTGCAATGCCACAAAAATCATGAGAGGGTATTCACTTTGAGGAACTGATTTTACAGATGGATGTGAACGTTCATGTGGGTGCTGGATTTGAACATGAGTCTTCTGAACATCTATCTCTCCAACCTCCAACTTGTGTTTCTTAACACTTTTTATCATTGAGGGAAAATGTTGCATTCAAAAGATAAAAAAAAATGTTCCAATATTTAGTGTTCATATGTTCTTAGGCCATACTGTGTTACAATGTGTGTCATGTTAACCAAGAAAGATGCAGTTGTATCACTAATACAGTTCCATCATTAGGTGAGGGAAAGTTCATGAAGTACAAAATAGTAGTTGGAGTTGTCTATGCAGTGTTCTCCAGGCCAAGCTCCTATACTGTGATACAATCGTGTCTCCCTTCATAGAAGAAGTAAAGACTCAAATCATTCATTATGCTCAGACATTGATAAGTGTTTTGAAGACAGCAGTGTTCCTCCTGGTCATCACTCCAGTCTGCACAGAAGACCTCTCCATGTCTTCTCAGAGTAAAGCTCTAAAAACCACTGAGGAATTGGCTCTCCAGATGCTCCTGCTTTCCCAGGTTGGAATTGGCACTCTGGCCAACATTCTTCTGTTTTTCCACAATTTCTCTCCTATCTTTACTGGCTCTCGACTGAGGCCCACACAGGTCATTGTCACAAACTTGGCTGTGGCCAATGTCTTCCTTCTCCTCATTACAGCATTTCCAAACAAAATGATGGTTTTTGCTCCAAGGAGTCCTCCAACTAATATGAAATGCAAAATTGAGTTCGTTATTCGCCTGGTGGCTCGAAGCACAAACATGTGCTCCACCTGTGTCCTGAGCATCCATCAGTTTGTCACTCTTGCTCCTGGTCATTGGGGTAGGCTGAGGCTCCAAGGAACAGCCCCTAATGTCATGAGTTATTCTTGTTACTGTTGTTGGTTGTTCAGTGTCTTAAATAATGTCTACATTCCAATGAAAATCACTGGTCCACAGAGCACAGGCAATGACACTAACAATATAAACAAGTGGTTCTGCTCCACATCTGGATTCAGTATAGGCATGTCCATCTTGCGTTTTGCCCATGATGCCTCATTCATCAGCATCATGGTCTGGTCCAGTGCTTCCATGGTGCTTCTCCTCCATAGACATCACCAACAAACACAGCACATCCTCACTTCCAACAAGAACCACAGAGTCCATGCTGAGACCAGAGCAGCCCACACCATCCTGATGCTGGTGATCACTTTTGTAAGCTTTTATGTTCTAGACTGTATTTGCAGTTTGTTTCAGGTTTCTTTTGTGGACTCTCGTATCTGGTGGAGGCATGTAGGTGAAGCTTTGACTGCAGGCTTCCCCACTATTTCTCCCTTCCTGTTGATCTTTAGGGATCCTAAGGATCTCTGTTCTGTGCTCTTTAACTGCTGAAAACCACAATCAACATGACAAACATAGAAGACAGTTTTACTAGCAGCCATACACACTCTATTAAGTAAAAGTTGTTTGAAAATCCTTCCTCATGAACCAGGCATGTTGACTCACTGAACTTATCCCATCACTGGGGAGACTGAGTCAGGAGGATTGCAATGTAATCAATGGCATGTCAGGCTGTAGAGTGAGATCCAGTCTAACTTGTGATAATGAGACCCAGTCTCACAACTCTTTATATGCACTCTAAAAAAAGAAGATAATAAATAAGCAAGAGAAAAAGAAAGAAAAAGAATGCCAGTCATCTCATAAATATTCACAATTGACTTAGGAGATCAATGTGTTCCTGTTGGTGTATTGTTTTAGGTCACATGCAATCCATACTGAGGCCTATATATCCATATTCTTTTTATTCTTTTTCAAAATTTATTTATTTATTATGTACACAGTTAAAAGTTCTTGTTACTCTCACAATAGACCTGGGTTCGGTTCACAGTACCTACATGTGGCTCACAGACACCTGTGGTTCAGGTTCCAGGGGATTCAATGCCCTCTTCTGACCACTCATGGTACCAGGCATGTGTGTGGAGCACATACACCTATTCAAGCAAACATTCATACATTAAAATTAAAAAAATATTTTTTTATTTGTTTCCTTTTGTTGAAAGTAGACTCTGTTCTCATTAAATATATACTGATGACAGTTTCCCCTCCTATTTAACCCTTCTCTCCCTCCCTTCTTTCTTTTTTTCCTATCTTTATTTCTTTGTTTCATTCTTTGTTTTTGTTTGTTTGTTTGTTTGTTTGTTTGTTTGTTTCTTTCTTTCTTTCTTTCTTTCTTTCTTTCTTTTTTTCTTTCATATCTTAAGGTCTGGGGAGGCATTTCAGTAGGTAGAGCATCCACTGTGCAAAACTCATAGGTTGAGTTGAATCCCCAGAGCTGTCATAAAGGTGGACAGAGAGAACCAAGTCCTTGGCTGTCCTCTGACCTCCACATATGTGACACGGCACAAGCACACACACACCCACACAATTGTAGAGAAATAAATGGTAGTAGTTATTAATGAATTAAAGTGTCTGATGGGTGCTGGGGGATTCCGAAGAGATGAAGGGCAGTTCACTTCTTGGGTCCTAACTGGAGGTGATCTCTGTGGCTACATGCACTAGCTGAACTTCCTCCTGTGGGAAATGGATATTTTAATGAATATGATGGTGTTGATGAGGAGGATGGAGATGGAGAAGATGATGATGAAGATGACAGGAATGGAAAGGATGATGGTGGTTATAATAATGGGGGAGTTAGCATGTGTTTCTTTCTCCTCAATATGGAGATTTACCTTGACTGTACATCAGTGTATACATAAATATATAACAAATGTACATAAAGTATATACATAATATATGAATAAACATACATAATATTAGATTCAGAAAAAGACAAAATAAATTTAGATTTATTTAAATTGAGTATACTTAAATTTATAAAACATAAAATAATTATATATAATTTATAGATATATAAAAACATTTATGAGCTTGACTGTATATGTGTGGTGCATATATAAATATAAATTATTTGCCTAATATCTGGACACTTAAATCTTTCAAAGAACTGGGTTTTTCTATGTACTGTCTGTGGTATCTAGAGGGCAGAATTGTTTTAAAACAATGTGATATATTGGATTTATCTTATCCTTTATGATGATCTTTCCTACTCTGAAATTTAATTATTCTTCTCTATTTTCTTCCACATATTAATATGGGTACTCATAATTAGATTTTGAACCTCCATGGTATGATGTGCTAATTTGGTCTCATTGACTGACTTACAAGTACCAGTTACATCAGCGTATATATTGCCCAGGCTCTCTATCTCTAAACTGTCTTTTGGGGCTGGAGAGATGGCTCAGTGGTTAAGAGCACTTGCAGGTCTTGCACAATACCTGGGTTTGATTCCCAGCACCCTCATAGTGGCTCAGAATCATCTTTAACTCCAGTCCCAGGGCTTCTGATGCCCTTTTCTGGCCTCTCAGGACACTGCATATAAACACATATGAAATAAAAAGAATAAAAAAATCTTTATAAAAGGATGTTTAAGCTTTTCTTATTTCATTTTATTTGCTTTGTGTGTGTGTGTGTGTGTGTGTGTGTGTGTGTGTGTGCACGCGCGCACATGCCATGGCACATGTGTGAAAGTCAGAGGACAACTTTGAGGAGTCAGTTCTCTCTGTCCACTATGTGGGTCCCAGGAATTGAACTCAGATCATCCACAGCAAGTGCCTCAACCCATGGAGCCCTCTCAGAAATCCCCTTATCAATTTTCTAGCACTACCCACTTGATACCAAACAGCCTCACGTAGACTGTGCCACTTCTGCATCTCTTTTACACGGAATTTTCTATTTCTACTGCTCCTACAATATACTGCTTTACAAACACTGTTTCTCCATCAGTATGTGTTTGTTAATATACCTATGCGTATTCTATACATCTGACCCAATGACTACTATTATTAATATATTTTATGTGTACATGTGAGCGTAGTGCCCACTGTGGCCAGAGGAGGGCTAAGAATTCTGGTTGGAGTTAGATGGTTCTCATTCTGAAAACTGTGTTTGCATGATGAATAGTGATTCTGGCAAGTTTGTTCAACTTTTGGCTTTTGAAGTTAATGAACAAAGCAGCCACTTCCTTATGGCATTTTTTTTTTTTTGGTTTTTCGAGACAGGGTTTCTCTGTGTAGCTTTGCACCTTTCCTGGAACTCACTTGGTAGCCCAGGATGGCCTTGAACTCACAGAGATCCTCCTGCCTCTGCCTCCCGAGTGCTGGGATTAAAGGCATGCGCCACCACTGCCCGGCTCCTTATGGCATTTTCAAACAGTCCAGGTTGACCCTCCCTGCATCCATCATCTCCCCATCACCCTGCCCTTCATCCCTGCTTCACTTCCCCTCCCAGTGACTCCCCCTTTGCACTTTAATATCACACCGTCACACTTTTTATTATCCTTCCTGCCTTTTTCCTTTACTCTCCCAATACCCACCTTTGCTGAACTCCTTTTTAGTTTCCTGGCACTGAGACATACTCACCACACATAAATAAACTCACGCAAAAATTAGGAACTAGGATGTGTATATGAAACCAAGGAAGTCCCATTTATCCTGAGCCTTGCTTATATAACATAAAGTATTATTCTCTAGTTTGCTTCATTTCCCTGCAAGTTTCATAATTCTATGTTCTCTTTTTGAGTGACTATGATTCATTTGTGTAAATGCACCACATTTCCATAGTCCACTCATCAGTGATGGACATCTAGGCTGGTTCCACTCCCTAGCTATTGTGAACAGAGTGGGGATAAGCATGGCTGTAAATGTCTCTGTAGTAGGATACAGAGTTCTTTGGGCCTATGCCCAAGATTGATGTACCTGGGTCATGTGGTAGATCTATTTTCAACTGCCTGAAAATCTCCCACAGATTTAGACTGATTTCTGGATTTGATATCAAATGTGACCCCTGATTTGCTGGTAAGAGCACAGCGCCAGACTCACAAAATTTGTCAGCAGATTGCACAGTGCTAGAATTAACCTTTAGTACTTCTTCTGAATTACATTCAGACCTGGGAGGCCAGTTGTGGAGTGGAGAGTCATGGATCTGTGATCTCACAGTGCCTGGCTGGTATCCCCAAGGGTCCCAGCAGAACTGTGGAGGTGAGTGATGTAATGTGATTTTCTGACTTCACACTGAGTCAGTTGACAGTCCCCGAGGTATATCCAGAATCTAGATATGGCCAAGGGGATCAGGAGCCATGTTCAGTATCACTGGAATTGAATTTGAAATTATAAAGGAAAGGCAAGATTTAGGATGTGATTCCTCTTTCCCTTGCTTTTCACATGCTAGAATTCTGTGGATATCGCTCTGTATAAATAAAATGCTGATTGGCCAGTAGCCAGGCAGGAAGTATAGGCGGGACAAGCAGAGAAGCAAATTCTGGGAACAGGAAGGCTGAGGCAGGGAGACCCTGCCAGCTGCTGCCATGAGTACCAACATGTAAGATACTGGTAAGCCACGAGCCATGTGGCAAGGTATAGATTTATAGAAATGGGTTAATTTAAGATAGAAGAACTAGATAACAAGAAGCCTGCCATGGCCATACAGTTTGTAAGCCATGTAAGTCTCTGTGTGTTTATTTGGTTGGGTCTGAGCGGCTTCAGGACTGGAGGGTGAGAGAGATTTGTCCTGACAGTGGGCCAGGCAGGACTGGAGAAAACTCTAGCTACACTAGAACTGCAGACACACACCCATACCTGGTTCTCTATATTTGTTATGATTGCCTAATCCATATCCTTGCCAGTTCACCCAGGATTACTTACTTATACAGCAGATTCTCTGCACAGTGGCAATACATTAGGCCTCTGTAGTGTCAGAGGATACATGGGTGTCTCAGAAAACAAGCCTGGAATCCATGTACAGACAAGTGAACACTGAAATAACTTACAGAATCTGCTGGAGGAACCATGTACTTCTGTGGGTCTACACTGACAGAGCAAACAGTCCCAGGCCACATGTAGAAGAATGTTGGACCTGCATAGCATATACTAGACTCAAGGTCACACAATGATGGTCCTTATGAAAGGACTTGTCCTCAGCATGGTTTTGGAGGATTGAAACAGTACTGTGTGTAGGGAAAAGGGACTGGCTAAAGAACCCCACCCTGACGCTGGAGCCCTGAACAAGGGAAAGAGGGCTCAGATTAGGGCAGAAAGAAACACAGTTTGGCTCAGTCAGATCAGAGCCATCTCTGCCCCTGAACAACTGACTTGTGAAATGCACCAATCACAGAGCAGGACAGCAGAACCCTGGACCCCAAGTCAACCCCTGGTTGACTCCATGCCGAGGACTTCCTGTGTAAACTGCCCTGCCTGGTCAGTTAGAAAAAAGGTTGTTCTCTCCACCCTGGTAGAGGCAGCTACTCTCTTGGATTCTTCCTTCCCAAATAAATTTCTTTCTCAAAAGAGTTTTGGGTGTGAAGATCTTCATTCAATGGCATAGAGAAGATCCTTGCTGAGCTGTCCCTCAGTGGACAGAGCAAGAGAGAGCTGAAAAGTAACACTTTTCTCCGGAGCTGGAGAAGATTACTACATTTCTGCAGGGTTTCCCCTTTTGCAGAGTGAAGCAAAAGAAGCAACATCTTAGGCCAGAGAAGCAGAGCTCTGCTAGGAAGCCCCCTTAAGTGGGGGTTGACCAAAGCTCAGCTGTATCGACTCTCCAGGAGAGGAGCAGGATTGCTATATCCTGTGGGGAGACCATCCCCCATCACACCAGATATACCTTGACTTTCCCAAAATGTCAGGATTCCCTTCCTTGCTGAAGCAGTTCCAGGCCTGACTTTCCTGAGAAGTCAGAAAAATTTCCCTTCCAGGGTTGGGCTGCTTCTTTGCAGTTCCAGATGTCAGGGCTATGCTAAACAGCTCCAGGTGACCAGGACACCTTCAGGGCAGAACTGTTGTTCTGAGCAGCTTGAGATGTCCTGGATACCTTGCCCTCCAGGGCTGAACTGTCTCCTTGCAGCTTCAGCCATCTAGAGCTGTCCTAAGCAGCTCAAGGTATTGCCTGACTCACCAGGTAGTCAGGACAACCCCAGAGTTGGAAAACTCATGTTTTGGTGCCAAATCTAGGACCAAATCCAGAGCTGTTGCAACCAATTTACTTACACTATGCAATGGACACCACCCAGCAGGTAATACCATAAATACATCCCTTGATGCATCCCCAAGTACACATTTTTATAACTAATATCAACATCAATTTTGATAATCAACAACATAGATTATCAAAAATGAAACATCCAAACTTTTTCTAACTTCTGCCCAGCTGTTCCTTAGTACCACCAGAAGTTGTTTGTGGTGATTGCTATGGGGAGAAAAACTGTTCCTCCTTGGAGGCAACCCAAACTCTAACCATGCAGATGCTGCCACTAAAAGGTGACATTGTAATGGTCTTTCTGAGGGACATCAGGGCCAGACACCTGCCCTTTATGAACACTGGCATCCTGGACTCACCTGTGTTGAAAACTTCCTACACAGAGCTCTGTAGATACTATGTGAAAGGTGAGTACTTTGTTGAATTCTTCCTCAGGAAAATAGATGGACACAGGGGTCTTCCTTGACAGGGGGCTCAGAGCTGTGTTTGTGCAGTGACTGAGTTCAGGAGAAAGCCTTCACCCCTCGGCAGACTCTCCATCTTGCTGTGACTGGGCAGTGTAATTCTTGACACTGTGAGCTTTTTATAGAATTCACACATCCCTCTGCACTTGACCAAGACTTCTGGATCCAACACCAAAAATTAGGATTGCTGCTTCTTAGAAGTCTTTAGAGTTTGACCAGAACACATGGATGCTTGCATTTTATCTCATAGAACCTTTTATTTCATTGGTTTCTACTGAGCCAAAAACTATATGTATTGGGCAGGGAGTGGTGGTCTCAACCTAAATCAGTTCCAGTACTGGAGAGGCAGAGGCAAGAGGATCTCTCTGACCTGCTCTCCACCAACTGTGCAGCCTGCTTTCTTACAGCACCCTTTTGCAAGGGGTGGTACCACAAACTCAGCTGGGCCCTCCCACATCATCAATTAACGAGAAAATTCGACTATGTGTTTTCCCACAAGGATCTAAAAAAACTTGGACTTTGACTAAAGTAATTTCTAATGCAGGTGTGAATACTAATAAAGGTATAGAAGTTTAAATTCTTTGACTTTTCATGAGAAATTTTAGTTTTCAGCTTTAAAATAAAAGCTGTGATACTAGTTTTCTATTTGACTTATTTTTCTTTCCTACTTAGTCTATCTTTTTCCTGACTGTATTTTACCCTTTTTAATATTTCATTTTGAATTAATGGGGAGTTTATTAGCTATTTACTGTGATCTGACCAAGACTGACATTGTAGTTAAACTGACTATGGAACTGACGGGTGCAGCGGCAAAGGCATTTAATCACAGCATTCAGGAGGTGGAGGCAGGGCTTCTATGGGAGGGAGAATCCAGCTGGGTCGATATAGTGCATTCCAGGCCAGCCAGGACTATTCAGTGAGGCTCTCAAAAATGAATCTACTATGCAAAACCTGAAAGAATATTTAAGAATGATATGATACACTCATAGATTCTCAATATGCCACACATTCTTTTTGTGTGGTCTGAGTAGCAGCAAGTGCAAATAGAAGAAAAAGATCTTCTGAATCCACATCTAAAGTGTTATATGGTTCTACTTCCTCTCTAGGCTACATAGTCATTTATATATCATTTTCATTATTTATCTATTGCTGTGATATGCCATGACCAATGCTAATGATAAAGAAAGTTATTTTGGCTCATGGTCTTAGAGGATTAGAGTGTGTGATGGCAAAATAAAGGAGCAGCTGAGAACTCACATCTTCATCCACACCAAAATGTCAAAGTGATTCACACTTGTGATGGCAGAAGTCTCTTGAAATCACAAAGCCTACCTCAAATGACACAGCTCCACCAACATGTCGGGACCTCCTATACATTCCCTAACAATTCCACCAACTGTGGACCAAGTTTTCAAGGAGACGAGCCTATGGCAAACATTCTCATTCAAACCAAAATGTACATAAAATGAATTTTCTTGAATCATGAGGAAAATGGGGAATTCTCAGATGTTGAGAGGTCATAGGACCTCTCAGCTAAATAGTCTCAGCCATAGGGTTCAAATGAGAACTATTTAAGTGCCAAATGGATGGATGCTCTAGTGATCCCATCACCAGATTTAAAGGCTTTGACTAAAACACTTCAAAATATCTTCTGTATTTACTTCTCCTCCCTCCCTGCCTAGGATGTGTCAAGGTCACGACTTTACCTCACCTCACCTCTCTTTCCATCTCCAGTCAGGGACGTCCTTCCTCCTGACACCTGTGGCACAAGCAACTACTGATGTCCATCTGTAATTTATTCAACATGGCCATCTGGAGGGGTTCCCAACTCTCTTACCAAATGTTCTCCATCAGCTTTAAGAAGACAGATACACTCTGCCTCCAATGACATTTCTACTACAGCTCATACAGCTTTGTAGAAACATGAAATATCCTCTCCAGAGGGAGAGACGAGGATGGGAGAGCACATGTTGGTTATGCCATTTTCAGTGGAAAGACACTAAAGAAAAACCAACATTTCATATCCTGTCTAGAAGCCAGGATTGTCCTTGGGCCACCTGGAAACATTCTCCTCTCTAGATGTCATAGATGCCAAAAATGGTTGGGATTTCTGACCTAGGATCTGTTTCTAAATGACCTCATGTTTACTTCTTCAGTGGGAAAATATTAGAATGACATACACGTTAATTAAAAGAAAAATATTGTATCTAAGACAGTGGAATGTCTGTTCTGACTGGAAATTCAACATTCAGGTCACATGGGTCAATCACCTTGTCAGGAGATTATGCCCCAAAGAGGAAGGACCACCCCTAGGAAGGTGGGCTCACCTTAAGGCATGCTAAAGAGAGGGTCAGAGAAATTATCCCTGTGCTGAAATACTCTACTTTTCCTTCCTAGATTCCCTCCCTCTAGCAAGGCTCTTGCTGAACACACCATGGTTCTCTGAATTATTCTTTCTGTCTCTGCTCTAACCATGTTTATCCCACTGCTTGTCATTCTTTAGCCTATCACTAAAGCCCCACACCCCACCATGGGGCTGTCTGCCACTGTGTGAACAATTCCATGTTGGCTTAATTCAAGGTCATGGCTCTTTTCAACTGCCCTCCTTTCAGAAACTTTTGAGATTTATAGATTGCCTGTTCTGGTATGTTTTTCTTTTGAACTCTAAAAAAATCATCTTTCAGCTTCCATTTGATGGCTTCTTAAAGGCTTTTATTAATGAAATTAAAAACCACAGAAATAAAATCCCAATTTCTTTTTCTACTGTGGTGTCAATAAAGAGATCACCTAAAATTCTGGTGATAATGGCATACATACAGTCTCACATCTCTCCCTACCACAAGGGGAACAATACAGGAAGAACTGAGGATAGAAAAATAAACAAAGAATGACAGACAGTCATCAAATAAATTCACAATTATCTTAGCATGTTTGTCCAGGGCCTTTTGGCCTTTAGAGTCTCCAGTGAGAAGATAGGGCTAATTGTGATAAGTCTGCCTTTATATGTTATTTGGTCTTTTTTAAAACCCCATCCCAACTTGATCTTTTTCCCTTGCAGTTTTTAACATTCTTTCTTTGTTCTGAACATTTAGTGTTTTGATGATCATGTACCAATGGGACATTTGGTGTTCTGTATGCTCCCTGTTCTGTAGGTCTGGGACATTTTCTTCTATGATTCTATTGAAAATATTTTCTGTGTCTTTGACATGTGTTTCTTCCCCTTCCTCTATTCCTATTATTTTTACATCTGGTCTTTTTGTAGTGTACCAGATTTCCTGGAAACCTACTTCTATCTAAGACAATAAAATCTATGGCCTTATATTGGAGACTAAACAGTCATGGTACATAGGCCAATAACCTGGCCAAGATATTATGCACCAAAAGGAAAGGAACACCTCTAGAAAGATGGGCTGACCTTAAGCCATGCTGAAAAACAGGTTTGGGAAAAATTTCACTTTGATGAAATATTGTACTTTTCTTTCCAATATTCCCACACCCTAGCACAGGCTCCTACATGCTGCTCTGAATTATCCTTTTTTCTTTCTCTGCTCTAAGCTTGACTGCCACAATGGTTTTTATTCTTTAGTATTCGTTTAAGCCCCACTCCCCACCATGGGGCTGTCTGCCACTGTGTGACTCATCTCTGTTCTCGCTTGCCTCAAGTTCATGGCTCTTTCCCAACACTTGTTGGGCCACCGATGGGAAAATACCAGACTCCTGATGACATGTTAATGGATTTCCTGAAGGACTTCATGCCAGCATGATTTTGCAAGTATGGAACAGTACTGTACAATGACCCCCTTGGAAATACATTCAACAAATCCCTTGATCTACTCTGGAGTTCAACTCTCCACACCTGATGACAACACAAATTGGAAAGTTAGATGCTCCCAAAGGAAACAAGGAAAACTTACTCTAACTTCTAATAACTATTCCTTGGGATCCAAAAAAGTCATAAACATTATTATGATTAACAAGCAGAAGGTAAAAACTGTGATTTGCCCTGAGGACCAAT
>CABHPH010041519.1:0-14439 GCA_902168325.1 Peromyscus nudipes | reverse complement strand
CTGCCTCACTTCCTCTGTCTCCCAGTGCTGGGGTTACAGTGCCCTGCTACACCACACCTGCCTGCTGGGGGAATCTGAACTCAACTCTTCAGACCTACGCGAGGAGCATCTCACCTACTGAGCATGCCTCCAGTCCAACCCAGCCAGTTTTCCTCTAAGTGCTAGGGAGACAGGGTCAGGATAGGGTGAGTTCCAGATGCTATGTTCTCCTGTCCCTTCAGTTTCTATGACATGAGTGCATCCAGAGCCTGGGGCCTCTGGGACTACACCCAGACCTTGGTGTAGTAGGTGGCTTTCCTAAGGCTCATGGGACATGCCATGTGTCAGCTTATGAATACCTGCCACCCACTGGTGGAGCAAGGGATGTGGGAGCCCAGTGGTTAAGGGTTTGGGCACGAGGCATTCTTGTTCAAGCCCTGACTCTCCCACTTACTACCGGAGTGGGCCTTGGGCAAGTTACTTAGCCTCTCTGAGCCACAATGCTCCCAGGTGTCAGGAATTTACAGACAACCTGCCCACCTGCAGACAGCCGCTCCCTGACTTGATGCCTGCGCCCAACAGGGGTTTTTGGGGACCCCCAATGTCCCCCGACCATAAGGAAGGATGGACAACACCTAACTGGCCAGGTGTTTCTTGCAGAACAATGGAACGGGCCCGTGGAAGCTAGAGAATGGAGCGAGGGTGTACAAATACCCATTCTGAGGCTTAGATGCTGTGCCTCCAGGGTGTGAGTTCCGGGGAACAGAGGGCGTGTCTCTGGAACGTGCTGTTCTTGGCAGAGCGAAAGCAGAGTGGACTGCCTGGACTGCCCTCCCCACATGCAGGCTCTTGAAGCTGCTCAGCAGCCTGCTGTCTCCAGGGTAGCTTCGTTGACTAAAGCACATCACAGACTACGGCTGATGTCAGGGTATCTGGGTGAGGCAGGGGGAACTCAGCCCGCCACATGGAGACAGGACAGGCCTGGATAAGTCTCATCACAGCAGATAGGAACAATGACCAACCTACTTGCCATCTGCCATCTTGGTTGCCAATAGCAACACCTCTCTCATGGTGGGTTAAAGATGGCCACAGACTCTTTGTCATCCCCTCATCCAGACATGGGGCTCCTCCTCCTTTGATCTGAGCTGTCCTGGAGCTGGTTCTGAACAGAGGATGCGGCAGGAGCTGTACCACAGGCATCTCCACAGCTCAGAGTGTTTCTCCCCTTGGAGCTAGCCACTTCTAGAAACATGTCACCTGTGTGCAAGCCAGGAGAGCCACTTGGAACAAGACGGATGATGAAACACAAAAGGGCCAGATGCATGAAGTACACCTGTGGGGACCAGCAGCCCAGTCACTCAGTAAACAACACCCAGCAAATGACCCTCGTGACACCTGTCTTGATGAGAGACATAAAAATGGGAGCAGGGAGGTTTGTGGTCTCAGCCTGCTGGGGCAAGGCACTGGGGCCCACCCATCAGCACCTCAGGCTGTAGCCTGTTGGGAGATGAGACTTTTGACAAGGTGAGTTAAAACCAAGATGCTGAGCTGGACCCGAATCTAGGATGTGCTTATGAAAAGAGGGAGGACCAGGAGGGCTTAGTTGGTAGAGTACTTTACTGTGCAAGCTTGAGGACCTGAGTTCAGATCCCCAGTTCCCACATAAGAAGCAAGCTGTCCTGGTGCACACCTGTAACCCCAGAAGGTGGAGTCAGGAGGATTCCCAGAGCTCAAGGGCCAGCCAGTCTAGCCACATTGGTGAGCTCCAGGTTCAAGGAGAAACCTTGCCTCAAAAAAAATAAGGTGTGGTGAGAGACCTCAGCCTCAGACAACCAAAGAGGCCTCAGAAGAGACCTACCCCGCCAGCTTGGCATGATGGTTCCTGCCTGCCATCCCAGCACTTGGAGGCTGGAAGTTGAGGAAGGAGGATCAGGAATTGAGGGTCAGCCTTGGCTGCAGAATTAGTTTGAAGCCAGTCTGGGCTACATGAGACCCTGTCCCATGGAACAAAAAGAGAGAGGAGCTGGAGAGATGGCTCTGTGGTTAAGAGTACTGGCTGATAATTTTCTTCCTTCCTCCCTCTTTCCCTCCTTCCCTCCCTCCCTCCCTTCCTTTCTTCCCTTCTTCCCTCCCTCCTTCCTTCTTTCCTTCGTTCCTGTAGCAGAGGATCAAACCCAGGGCACTGAGTTTGTTAGGCAAACATTCTACCACTAAGCTAAATCCCCAATCCCATTTTCTGCTCTTGCAGAGGACTTAGATTCAGTTCCCAGCATGCACACGGAGGCTCACAACTGTGGGTAACTCCAGTTCCAAGGGATCCAGTGTTCTTCTCTGGCCTCTTAGGGTACCAGGCATGCTCATGGCGCACAGATAGACATGCAGGCAAGCACTCGTACACCTAAAAATAAATAAACGGGGGGGGGGGGGCCAAAGGGAAGAAGAAAGGGAAGGAAGGAAGGAGGGAGGGAGGGAGGAAGGAAGGAAGGAAGGAAGGAAGGAAGGAAGGAAGATCTTAAAGGGAATCCACCTGCTGGGTGTAGTAGGCATGCCTTTAATCCCTGCACAGAGACGAATCTCTGTGAGTTTGAGGCTAGCCTGGTCTACACAGTGAGTTCCAGGAAACCAATGCTATTTAGTGAGACCTTTTCTCAAAAAACAAAAACACAGAACCTCGCTTTGGTGACACCTTGATCCTGCTCTTCCAGCCTCTGGAACCGGAAGAGATGGTCTAAGCGTTCAGTCTGTGGTATTATTTCTGGCGGCCATGGCTGTCCAATCACACTGGGCCAGTAAAATAAATGTGGAAGGAAATTAATGCCCCCTCTAAGTTCCCCACTAAAACAGGGAATATTGTCGCTTTATGAGTCTAACTCCATATCTAGCTGAGGATAACCTTGAACACTTTTATTTTGAGACAAGGTTTTATTATGTAGCCCTGGCTGTCCTGGAACTAACTCTCTCTCTCTCTCTCTCTCTCTCTCTCTCTCTCTCAACCAGGCTGACCTTGAACTCACAGAGATCCACCTACCTCTGCTTCCCAAGTGCTGAGCAACCTGTTAGCTTCTTCTCACACTCACCCCCCTCCCCCCGCACAGTGTTTCAGGAATTACCCCTCCAGATTTAATCTGGGAGGCTCTGAGCCCCTCAGTGCTTTGCCTTCCTGCTTTATTGATAACATTATTTCATTACTCATTTGTGTACTGATTATTTGTTTGTTTATTGCAGTGCTGGAGAGGAACTCAGGAGCAGAAAGGTACTGTACTTCTGAGCTCCATTCCAATCCCTGGTGGTTTCATTGTCTAAGTCTCACTATTTAGCCCAGGCTACCCCCGAGTGGGATCCTCTTGCCGAAGCACCAGGTCATCACCTGGGATAACAGGCAGGTGACACCTAGACACGTCAGCCTCAACAAGGAGTGTGATGACCACACCAGGCAGGACCTCTACCCCAGAGAGAGCGCCGACTGAACTCACACTGAGCATGTCTTTGTCCTGTTGTTTCTCTGGTCTAGAATGTTCTTTATTGACTGGCTTTATGGATGGCTTTGAAAAGCCTCTATAGATAGTTTAAAATTCACGATTGGGCTTCTCCAACAATGCATTTCTGGGGACACAGATGAAGTTAAAATTAAAACTCCTATCTGCTCCAAGATCGTGTCATGTGTTCCAAGCACAGATATGTCAGGAGTCTTACTAAAATGTCATTTGTCACTTGGATTTTGTAGACGCAGTTCACTGCCAGAGGGGCCAGGACTGTGTCTGTCCGTCTGCTTTCAGAAAATGGCCAAGCTCCAGGCCTGGCCCTGGCTTCTCACTCTGGTGGGAGCAGGTGAGCTGTCAGACTGGCAGGGTGGGACCTGCCCCAGCTGCTCCCAGCTGGAGGTTGGCACCAGGTCATCATGCTCTTGGGGTTGTCTCTGAATGCACCATGGGCTTGGGCCTCTAGACACTGGCTCCTGGGATCTTCACTTAGTGCAGGCTGACCTTGAACACACTGTGTAGCTGAGGATGAACTTGAACTCCTGAGTCCTTCTACCTCTACTCTCCCAGTGCTGGGATTACAGGCACTTACCATGTCCTGTTTACACAGCTCTGGGGATGGAACTCAGGACTTCATGCAGGCTAGCAAGTGCTCCACCCACTGAGCTGCATCCTTGGTCCTCTTTCACTGGGCAGGTATAAGATTCAGATGCACTTTCAACTCTGAAAATGTAGAATTTCTACATCTCCTCTTGGCTTGCAAGCAGGCTACCTCCTCAGGAGCCATATGTCCTCTCCTCCTCCCAGGGCCCTCTGAGACACAGCCTGCCCCTTGGGTGGCTGCTAAACATCAATCAGCCCCACACACCACAGCTCCACAGAGACACTTATTTCCCGGATCTGGGAAGTTAAGATCAAGGGTGAGCAGATCAGTGTCTCTCTCAGGAGGAAAGGTCTGCCTGGACCCTGCCCCTTGGCTTGTAGACGGTGAAGACTGCTGTCCACAGCTTTCCCTGTGTCCCAGTTTCTCTTCTAAGGATCATATAAGAGCCTGATACATGAGCTCACTGTGGTCATAAAAGGCTACATTGCCTCCAAGTTCAGTCATTCAGTGTCGTGATGGGGCTAAGGGCATCAGTGTACGCATTCTATGGATTGAATCCCAAATAACGAAACATGCGATAAAAAGTGACCAGGTGTGTCAGCCATTTCATTACCTCAATCTCTTCAGCTAAAGCCACAGAAGACTATCAGCTTTGTGGTCCCTCCCTCCTCCCTCCCTTCCTTCTGAGACACTGTCTCATGTAGCTGGGAATTTGTTGATTGTTTTGGGTGGCTTTACCTGCCTCTATCTCAAGTGTTGAGATCACAGTATCATCCACCAGCCTGGTCTATGTGGCACTGGGAACTGAACCCAGGGCTTCGTAGATGCTAGATAAGCACTTTACCAACTGAGATGCACCCCCAGTCCTGTTTTGTTTGAGAGAAAGGATCTCATTCAGCCTAGGCTAGCTAGTCTTGAATTATTTAGCCAGAGAAGGCCTTGAACTTCTGATCTTCCTGCCCCCACCCCCTAGTGCAGGGATGGCAGGCATGCACCACCATGCCCAGGTTTTATTTGCTTATTTGCTTTTGTGTGTGTGTGTGTGTGTGTGTGTGTGTGTGTGTGTGTTTATAATTTATTTTTATTCTATGTTCATTGGTGTTTAGCCTGCATGTATGTCTGTGAGGGTGTCAGAAGCCCTGGAACTGGAGTTACAGACAGGTGTGAACTGCCATGTGGTTCTGGGAATTGAACCTGGATTCTCTGGAAGAGCAGCCAGTGCTTTTAATCACCAAGCCATATCTCTAGTCCCAGCTTTGAAATGCTCATAGCCAGGAGTTTTATTGAGTATTTCTTGCTGTGTAACACAGACTACAACTTTACTGCCTTCAGTAAGTGTCTCCTTGTTATCTATTGTCTGTCCCCTAGAGCCCATGCCACACATTTGCTGTGGTGGCCTACTACTTCTAAGTACCATTTTCTGTGTTGGTAAACTTTTGCTAGGTTATGCTTCATAACAAACACCACCTGACTAACAGTAGGTTCCTATGATCAAAGTTTGATTGCACTCAGGTTTAGCATTGGCTGCACTTTGGCTACCCTTGCCCACCACTCTGCCACACACACACACACACACACACACACACACACATACACACAACACGCACACACACACACACACACACACACACACACACACACACACACAGAGTCTCTATTCAGGAATCTAGACTGAGGGCAGAGTGCACAGTATGATGAAATTTTATTTGTACTGAAATGTGATTTTATTTGTATGTTAATAAATAAAGTTGCCTGGGGGTCAGAGCTAATAGCAAGCCATAGCAGAAGTCTGGCAATGGTAGCACACACCCTTAATCCCAATGACATGTGTGTTCAAGGATACCACCAGCATGGAGACACACGCCTTTAATCTCAATACCAATCATAGAAGACCTGGAGGTCTGTATAGATGGGCAGTGATGAGGAGGTCATGTGGTTGGGTTTGCAACCAATGAGAAAGCAGAATAGAAAGTCAATAAAAAGGACAAACACACAGGAAGTAGGTCTCTTGCTGAGGAGGACAGCAGCGGCAGTGAAGGGTAAGGTTTTTAGCACTTAGCTATTACTCTGACCTCTTGGGCTTTCATCTCTGCATTGACTCTGTGTTTCTTATTTAACAAGATGGTTACATCTACAGCACAGAGTATATCCCTCAGAGAAAAGACCCAGTATGTGTCAAGTCAAACTGTGCTGAGCTTTTAAAGCCTCCACCATGCACTGGCATGTAGCTACTACCTCTGCTTGTGTTTCATTTCATACAAGTTACATGAGCACATACCAGCTACTCCTGAGTTTGTTCTTTTGTTTTGTTTGTGTGTGTATGTGAGTGTTTGCTTAATATGCTTAATATCACAACTCTTCGTCATTCTCATCTTACAGATGGGGTAACTGAGGCCCCGAGAGGTTAGAAAGGTGTATTGAAAGGTGTACTGAGAAGTGACAACATCCTCCAGTGGACAGAGGACAGACACACAGAGTGGTGTGGTAGTTTAAATGAGAAATGTCCCTTGTAGCCTCATGTATTTGAACACTTAGTTTCTGGTTGATGACACTGTTTGGGGAACTTTAGGAAGTGGAACCTTGCTGGAGGAATACATCACTGGGGGTGGGGTTTGAGAGTTTGCAGTCTGCCTTCCCCAAGTTCTTTTTCAACGCTTCCTATGTGAAGCTGAGATGTGATCTCTCCATTTCCTGCTCTTAGACGTTGTGGTCATCTAGCTCTTTGGAACCAGAAACTAAAACAAACTCTTACTTAATCTGCCTTTGATCATGGTGTTTTATCACAGCAACAGATAAGCAACTAATACAGGTGGTTTGGGATGCCGCACTCAAATAGAGAGATAGGCATACACATGTATACATGCACATAAATTTGTATATGTGCACAGGTGCACATGAATGCATATGCAGATGTGCACACACATGAACATACAGATGTCCACACATGCACACAGAGAAAAACACATACATCGCAGTCTCTGTACTGAGGAGGTGACAGTATGGTTCCCTGGGACTTTGCAGTGGGCTGTGGTCTTTGCATGGACTCCTTGTGAGTCCTCAGAACCCCTGCCTGGTGAGGAAGTTGCTGCCAACATCCATATTTGCAGATTGACAAACTGAAGCTACAAGGAGCTGGCTACCAAGTCAGGCACAAACTTAGAGCTTGGGGCTTCCTGCCCTCCTCCTCCGTGGGCCCAAGTTCCCGTGTGGACTGAGGTGGCCCCAAGTTCATGGGGAAGGGGAGGGAGGGTGCCTGAAGGACCCTCACTACACCCTGTTCTCAGCCATGCTCGAGCCTTTCCAGACTGTGTGCACTGCCATGGGCAGCTCTGCCTGCCTCTGCGGTCCCTGGGATCTGAGGGCCTTCCTTACCAAGATGGACTTCCAGTCCCTGCCATGCTGGCTTTCCTGAGGCCATTTCTTTCATTCGGTTCTGGCTCTAGAAAAAGCCTAGCCTGCCTCTTGCCTATGAAAGGAGATGAAGCTTCCCAGAGCTGCTTGCCCCCTCTCCTCCCTTGTTCCTGATCGTTGATGGCTCCAAAGACCCCTCCTATGTGACAGCAGCTTGTTTTCGGAGGCTTGGGGGTTAGAGGACAAGTTTGGACACAATCTATATGTGTCCCCATCTATTGGGGATCAGGTACTATACGCAGATATGTGTGACCAATGGAGTATTAGTAGCTACGAAGAAAAATGAGGTGTAATAAATTGCCAAACAATATATAGTATTGGCTAATTTTTATATAAATAAGGCTTTTTAAGTGTTCAAATGGATGGAAAATTCCAACCACACTTGCTTTTCCTTGTCTCTACTGTTTTCCCATCTCCCCCAGCATGGAACCCTTCCAAGTGCTTTGATGTGACTCAGTTAGGACTGAGAAGCCCCTGAGAGATACTTCCTGTCCTGGGAAGGAGGAACAGGACCAGGGACACAGGACCATGTCAGTGAAGAAAGAGGGGCATTTTGGATGTTTTGCTCTGCTAAGGACTGTGCGTGCCTAAACACTGGAGGTCCCACGAAATTCTCATTTCACCGGGGCCTTTGGGGAGTAGATGCGGCCATCTTTTCCTAGGGTTCAGTGTCTCAGCTACAAGGCCTCCTTGGAGACCGAAGCCCCAAGAAGCCACGCAGACTGGAGGCAGGGGGAAAAAGAGTGGGGCTGGATAGGAACAGAGTTGACATCCCCAGCCAGCATAGACCTAGACACCCAGCCCTGCCACACCCGCTCCCCCCCCCAAGGTGCCTAACCTGCCCTGTGAAGGTCAGAGAAGGGCCAGGGGTGGGGAGGTAGGCGGGTGGTCACTGAGCTGGAGAGCCTTGGGTCTGACCGCTCCCTCTCCACTCCCTGAGTTGCTGTGCGCTCCAGATACTCTCAGCCTCCCTCCTGGTCTCAGTCTGCCATTGTGTGACCTTGACCTTGCAAATCTCCAGAACTCAGTTTCGGGGCTCAGTGTCCCCATCTGCTCAGGAAGGGCCTTGTCCCGCCGTTTCCTCAGTCCATTTTAGACTTGAGGGGGGAGAGGTTGGCAGGAGTCTCCCGGAACTGGGGCAAATTTGGGGGTTATGGTTGCTTTCTGGGGTGAAATGGGGTGCCTCAAGACACCACCCCCCCTGCACTCAGCAGCCCCAGCTGCCACCCAGAGCCCTTGCCGTGGCGGGGCAGTCCCTGTGCAGACCGCTGGCCTCTCCCCACCGGTCCCGGCGGGCGGTGGGAGCTGGAGATGTAAATGCGCTCAGCCTCCTTTCTTCTAAACGCCGCCGAAACCAGCCTTGACAGGCTCTGAAAATAAATGGCACCGACTCGCTGGGATTTCAAATTCCGTGATTAAGGGCTGAAGCAAACACTTTCCCTCCCTCCCGCCCGCCCGCCGCCCTCCCTCCGTGGGCTGATAGCGCTGGCGGCCGGGACAGCTTCTTGCGCGCCTGCCAGCAGCTCCGATAGCAGCCGCCAGCGCGCCGCTCCGGGCTGTTTATCAGCGGCACTCACGCCGCTTCAAATCCCTGCTCGGCCTGCACGCGTGCCCGCCGGCACTCACTCACTCACACGGGCGCATGCATGCACATACCTGCACGGATGCACACGGGCGCACAGGCACGAGGTTCGTGTGCACAGAAAAGGCATGCACGCGTGCACACAAGGCATCGTGCATGCATGCATGCATGCACGCACACTGGCCCATCTGGTGTGCACACACAGGACACATGCACATTTGCACACATAAGCACCATGCATGCATGCACACCAGCCCACATGCATGCAGGTATGCACACACAGAACACAGGCACACATGTACACAAGGCACCCTGCAGGTATGCACACCTGCGTGCACACTCACACACAAGTCCTGGTAGAGCTTTGTCTATACTCCAACCCCAGGAGAGCTGCAGAGTTGAGGGTTAGGAGAGGGAAGGCAGGAGGAAAGGAGGGCAAGAGCGGGAGCTGGGAGAGGCTCTGAGCTCATGGTCGGCTGGATACCTTGGAGAGCCAAGTCCAGGCAGCTGCAGAGCAGCAACAGCCCAAGCCTCCCTCCCCACCCCACTGACTGCTCCCACCCAGGGACTCTGAGCTACCCCAACCTCTCTCCTCCCAGCTGAGATTCCGTGGCTGGTGTATGGTGGTGGTGGTGGTGGTGGTGGTGGTGGTGGTGGTGGTGGTGGTGTAGGAGGTGGCTGAGCTCTCTTGCTAGTCTCTACAATAGAAATTCCTGGCTGCTAGGAGACAGGCCAGCTCTGTTCTGGTCGGTCTGGAAGCCAGGAGCTTGCACAAGATGTGTCTCACCGATGACAAGTGAGAGCTTTGACCTTCCCTGTAGAGGCAGGGCTGATGGGGTGGCAAATGGAGACACCACCTCCCTAGCTCCCAGATACTACATCAGTGATGTCCTCCCCACATCCACCACCAGCCTCTTCCAGACTCTGCTGATGCCCCTGGTTAACTTGCCACTGGGAGCCAGGTGGAGGGGGCTCCCCTGCCCAGGGGGCCACTCCCATCTCACCAGGAGTGACACTGGCTGGACTCAGAGGCACAACCTTAAAGAACCCGCTCAGAAGAGAGGCAGACATGGCTGCCTGGGTGACCTCTGGGTGACCTCTGGGTGCACACACCCATGACCTTCTAGCATCACCCACACTGGAGTAGCAACAGACAGATGGCAGGGACCCCCCTCAGCACCCACCAAAGCCTGTCTTTGCCTTAGGGGGACCCTCTCAGCACCCATCAAAGCCCGTCCCTATAGTCCTATAGTACGACTCTGAGTCATGCCCATTTCACACCATTTTATAGAAGGGAAAGCCGAGGCTCTGAAAGCAAAGCCACTTACCCAAACTCACCTATCTGGGAAGAGTCAGACGCCAATTGCCTCATTTTACCCCCAAAGTAGCAATGTCCCAGAAACTGGATTTTGTTGTGTGTGTTGGAGATGGAGCCCATGCACATTCAAAGCCACATAAATACTCAGATTCCAATGAGGATCTATGAGAGCCACATTTCCAGTATGGTAGCTCAGATCCTAGGGAGTCTTTTTTACTTATTTTTAATTTTATTTGTGTATAGATGTCCTGTTTGTGTGTGCATGTTGGAGGCCAGAGTTTAGTCTTAATGTCATTCTTCAGGAGCTGTCTACCTTATTTTAATTTTATACTTTTTATTTTATTTATTTATTTATTTATTTATTTATTTGGTTGGTTGGTTTTTGTTGTTGTTGTTGTTTTGTTTGTTTTTGTTTTTGAGTCTGGGTTTCTCTATGTAGCCCTGGCTATCCTTGAACTCATTCTGTAGACCAGGCTGGCTTTGAACTCAGAGATCCACCTGCCTCTGCATCCCAAGTGCTGGGCTTAAAGGCATTTGCCACTACAACCCAACTTTTTATTATTTTTTAAAATTATTTTTTGTTTACTTATTGTGTGTGTGTGTGTGTGTGTGTGTGTGTGTGATGTGTGTGTGTACCCAGGGATGCCAGAAGAGGGCGCTGGATCTCCTAGAGCTGGAGTTGCAGGTGGCTGTGAGTTGCTGTGCCTAGCTCTTTATATACATGCTGGGATCTGAACTCAGGTCCTCATGCTGGCACACCAAACACTTTACCTAGGGGGCCATCTCCCCAGGCCCTGGTCACTGAGTCTTGAAGTAATCTTAAGTTCAGAATGGGCTGCTTTTACCCTCAAGTGATTGAGACTGCGGTCAGTGACCCTGCTCTGTCCAGTGGGAGCCTCCAGAAACAGGAACCCGAGAATGCAGGGAGGGAGGAAAGGGGCATTCTCACGACCACAAAGCAGGGCATTTTGTAAGGCAACATGCTCCATCACCTGTCTGCCACAGATTCAGATACTCTGGGGACCGGGTAGCCAGGCAGAATTAAGGAAAACTCTGACCACTTCAGTGAGTCTCCACCTTCCTTTCTTCCTCCATTCCTTTCTCTCCTTTTCCTCCTCCTCTTCTTTTCTTTTCTTTTTTCATTACTTGACTTTATATGTATAGGTGTATGTCAGTGCACAATGTGTGTACTTAATGCTGCAGAGGCCCAAAAGAGCGCCACATTCCCGGGAACCGGGGTTACAGGTGGTTGTGAGCTGCTGTGTTGGGAATGGTGCTGGAATGGAACTGGGTCCTCTGGAAGAGCAGCCAGTGCTCTTAACTGCTGATCCATCTCTCCAGCCCCTCTTATTTTTTTTAAGACAGGGTCTCATCTGGTCCAGGCTGGCCTGGAACCCAACTATAGCTGAGGATGGCCTTGAACTTCTGGACTTTGCATGCCCTAAGAACAGTGAGTCAGAGTCTAGCTCTCCTCCCATGCAGACACGGACTGTTAGACCTTACCCACTGTTCTTAGAGTCCTCGTGCCCCTGGGGGTCTCTGGCATTGTACACCCCACACTGGAAAAACAATGGTTTCCCTTTGCAGACATCCAACAGCAGGCAGGGGATGTCTCTGGGACTGTTGACTGGGGAGTCAGCTCTGGAGAGAAGACGGAGTGCTGGGGATCCTGGTGACACAGGAGAGCACACTGTGAGCAGAGGAAGATGAGTGGGTCCCAGACAGCCAGGGGTGCACAGGAAATTTGAAGATGGATAAGGAAGGCTACCACCATGAACTCACTGTGCAGCCTTTCCAGACCTAACCTGTGTGGCCTCTCACTCAAACATCCCAAGCCTCTTGTCTGAACTTCTTCTACTATAGAACCCAGAAAAACTTAAGTTTTCAGTTAGGCATCCCTTGCAGCTAGGGTGCCCCAGCTCTGGGCCATGGAATAAAGGCAGAAGAATTTCCTTCCTGAATCTAAAGGCAAAATCTCGTGGAAAACAACCTTCACCTTCTTCCTTTCATTTCTGATTAGAATGTGGATGTGACAGCTAGAGGTATAAAATATGAGGACAAAAGCCAGACATTAAGACTGGCAGAGCGGGAAGCCAGACGGGCCTGTGCCTTCTGTACCGAGGCTGCCAAACTTCTCAGCATTCTGCATACACAGGTAAAACCTCTTTGCTTAAACTGTGTGTAGCCCAGTGAAAGGCCCAGGAGGCTCACCAATCTTGGGCCAGAGGGAGGATCCTGGACCCTGCAGGTCACACCAGAAGAGGAGTGGCAAGGCTCAAACTGTGGGCCAGACCCCTGCTGCTGCAGTGTCCCAGGACAGGTGTCCCCGAGCCTGCCCTGCACAGCTGAGACAAGCCCTCCCATGTGGGAGGCAAGGCCAAGTACAGGAGAGCAACCTTCTCGTCTGGGATACAAGCTTCATATTTCAGGGGCTCTATAATATAATCGGTTTCATGAAGAGATGTGGATACTGGCAAGTAACTAATTATTAGTTCATTTATAGACAGGGTCTTGCTACGGAGCTCAGGCTGGCCTGGAACTCACTGCATAGCCCTGATTCACGCTTTCGTAGCAGTTTACCCGCTGAGTTGTTTTGTTAGTCCTGCTGATGGAATTTCTAATATCGTAGGTTTTTATCTTATTTTTGTCCCGTTTTTATAGTTACTGTTACCGAAGTTTGTTTTATTATTTGTGCGTGTTTATGTTGAGTGCACATGTGCCGTGGTGCATATGTGGAGGTCAGAGCACAGTGTATGGGAGTTGGTTCTCTCCTTCCACCCTGTGGGTCTACACAGATCCTCATGAGGCTCCCCTGCAAACATCTCTAGTTTACGACTGAGCCATCTTGCCAGCCCTGTGCATTCTGTTTTTCTGAACATCCTTCTCTAAAGACAAAAAAAAAAAAATGCATTGCATTTTTGTAAACAGTCAGGGCAGGTAGCAGGGGCAATCAGGCTCTGGGCAGGCAGGTAAGTGATTGAGGGTATGGGTGGCCCTGAGACACCAGCCTTGGGGTTGTGGGAAGGGCCCTGCTCTGCTATTGCTCTTGCAGCCACTACTCGCTGACATCATTAGGGGAGGAACAGCAAGTCTCAGCCCCCCAGGAGGCTCAGCACACTCAGTTCCTGGGAATTGGAAGGGCCTGTTTCTGACCTGGGCAGGTGGGTCAAGTACATCCACCTGCCCCCAGGCAGACAGCTTGGCAGGTCCATGGATATTATGGACAGTCCCTCTTGGATATTGATCCCAACCATCTGGGAGATAGTGGGGGGTTGTGGGAACCCATGGGAAAGTCCAGGCCATCTCTGGGGTCTGCCAGAGATCCAGGAAGCACTGACATCCCCTCTGCCTCAGGGAGAGGAAGCTAGAGATGCTGGAGAGTCACACTTCGTGCTCAAGCAGGAGATAAAAGCCAGGCTGTGCTCAGCATTTGAAACCCAGAGCAAGCTCAGCTCTGCTCTAATGAGCAGGAGAGGCACTGCAGCAGGAGGGTGGGAAGGAAGCTGCGGGGTGCAGGGGTGGCAGAGAGCTCCACCAGACCTCCTTCCCTGGCCACCCCGGGCATCACCTGTCCCTGAGGATTCCAGTGAGTGTTTCCAAGCAGGACAGAAAGGCAAAACTTCTGGGCTGCTCCCGGGGGTCACTCCACCTCGTCAGTTATGTCCAGCCTTACCCTCACCCTTAGCTCCAGCTCCTGGCCCAGCCTGTATGCAGGATGCAGCTATGAGTGTCTCTGGATTCTGACTGATGAATCCCAAGTGTTTGGGATGAAAATCTAGGCTGGGTGACCTTGAGCAAGTGGCTTACCCTCTCTGAGCCTCAGTCAGTAAACAGCAAGACAATGCTCTGGTCTGCTATTTAGAGTGATGGCTGACTTCTTCCGAAAGTTTCCAATGTTTCCTGGCAGGCAATGCTCCTGGGAGCAGCTCCAGATCTCTGGATGTCCAGGGAAGGATGAGCTTCATTTGCTGTGTATGTGTGTCTGTGAGTGTGCTCGAGTGTGTGTGCATGTGTGTATGTGTGTCTATGGGAGTGTGTGTGTGTGTGTGTGTGTGTGTGTGTGTGT
>CABHPH010041511.1:0-17964 GCA_902168325.1 Peromyscus nudipes | reverse complement strand
GGCCCACGTCCGCCTCCACCTTGGGCGCCGCCACCTCCAGCGAGGCCCCCACGGAGGGCTTCCCAGGGGCGGACACGCCGAAGGAGGGCATCTTGAACTTGGGCATCTTGAAATTTAATTCTCTTTTTGCATACTCTCCTTCTTCTCTGCTTTTTTGTTCTACTTCCGTGGTCTTTGTTCTCACTCTGTTTTCTGTTTTCTCCCTTCTTTCTCTCTCTTTTACATCCTCCCTGTGTTTTTTCTCTATGGCCCCTTTTATTTTTTCTTCTTCCAGTGATTCATAGTCCAATGTCTTCAATTCTTCTCTGTTTTTTACTGCTGTTACCTCCTTTGTTGGAGACCATCCAAAGGAAGGTATTCTGAATTTGGGCATCTTCAGCTTTATTTGTTCTGTCTGTGTTACCTGTTCCCTGTCTTCTCTCTCCTCCTCTTCATTTTGCCCACTCTGTCTCCCGTTCTCCCTTTCTTTAGAGTGTGCTCTTCCTTGTGCATCTACTTGTACTTGTATCTTTTTCCCATCCCTGTATCCTGATTCTTGCTGTACCGTGTCCCCCAGGACAACTTCTTTCATGTCTTTTTTTGTCTCTTTCATCTTTTTTGGGGAAAACCCAGTTTCCGGGGTTTTCCCATCGCATCGTGAAACCTGTGAGCTGCCTTGGTCAGGTTTGTCTTGCAGAGACAATCTTGCAATGCCAATTTCCAGGCTCTCTACCTCTTCCCATTCATCATCCCAGCTCCTTCCTGGGGTTGGCTCAGCTCTATGCTGGCCAAGCGTCTTCTCCTTTTCTTGTTTTGCCAACTGCTTCTTCTTTCTCTGATGTCTGTCTGTTTTCACTCCCATTTTTCCAGGGCCTTCTTTGTCCAAGTTGGGATGACTGGGCTTCGTAGGCTTCTGCATAGTTAGAGCAGGCATGAATCCGGGTGCCAGGGTCTCCTCCTCCTGTGGGTGGGGCTCTTGCAGCACTCCAGCACGATCCTGCCTGTCCTGGAGCTCTCTGCCCACTTGCTCAGTTGTATTTGGGCCTTGCCCTGAACTCATCCCAAATCTCAGGTTCGGGAACCTCCTCCTTCGTCTTCCTGACCCTGACTTCTGCTCTCGGCTGTCAGCTGTCAGCTGGGCCTCTGTGTCTGTGCTTGTGGGGGAAACATCACGTGTGTCCCTGTGCTCTGAGGCTTCTGAGGAACTGTGTGAGCGTCGGGGGCCTGTCCCCCGCTTGCTCCTTAAGGCTTGAAATTTTGGCCAGGAGAGTCTGTCCTGGGGCCGCCTCTGGCGACCATCCCTGGACTTAGAAATAAGCCTTTCTCGGTCTCCATCTGCCTCTAGCGTCTTTGTAGGGGTCTCCATGTACCCGTCAGCACTGTCCTTGTCCTGGAAAAGGAGAAGAAGCTGTTTGTTTTGGGTACAAGAGTCTGTACCATAGACACTGTTCACAGGAAGGGGGTCTCTAGTGCAGCTGAGTCTGCCTTAGATCTCATTGGGCAGGACCTTACCTGTTTTTCCTGGCCTTTCAAGCCTTGCTGAGATTGCTGAATGGCTGACTCCTCTCCCTTGCTGGCAGAGAGTTTCCGTTTGATTCTGAACTGAACTTTGTATGGTTCTGAGTACTGAAGGATTTTAAGAGCATCTTCGTATTTCATGTGGTCAAAGAATATGGTTGCACTGAGAAGTTGATCCCCTAAAGGAAGAAGAAACCAGGTTCAGTGCCCCTGTCCCCACCAGAATAGAAGTGGTCTGGGGGCTACATTGGCAAGGGGAAGCCCTTCATCCTATGTCCCGCTCCCCATTGGCACCTCAAACAATATGCCGAAAATCAGGGCACAGTGGGCCCTTGGGGCCATCCCGAGCCTTAGGTGAGGCCCACCCCTCAAGGTTTCTCCCTTTCCCTCTCATCCTGGTGTTGATGGTGGAGCCCCCAGGGATGGGACAGTTGTGATACCTTCTTTCAGGCTGAAGAATTTGGCAGCAGAGGAATCCTTCAGCACTTGCTTGACAAAGATCCCCTGGTCCCCTCCACCTGTGACAGTGTAGCCACTGGCTCCTGACTCTACCTCTGTCTTCAGTGTCACCTCTGTTGCCTCCTGCGTAGACTGAGGCAGAAGAAGGGCATGATGAGTGTTTGCCTATCTCATATAGACATTACTGTAGTGGCTAGTATCTCCCAAGGATGGTAATCTGTACTGCCTGGGTAGAAGCTGGGGTACCATCCAAGTGGGCCAGGCTGCTCTGTCTGGGGTTTAGAGAAAGCCCAGCTGCAGGAAGCCTCAGCTGTAATCAGGGAACAGCCTGTCTAGGCAGCCGAGTCTCTAGGGGTGAGGCTCTAGCCAGCCTTCCTTCTGCTGATCCTTCACTGGTTCATTACAAATGTGTGAAGCATCCATCCCATGTAAAGCACCAGGGCTGGATCCCAGGAGGGACACAAACACTGGGGACGTCTGCAGTCCCCCTGATCCTGCAAATGATGGCCACCCACTTTGCCCATCAAACTGAGGCTATCCAGGGAAGCACAGAGGCAAAATGACCCTTAATGGGTACCCAGCTGAACCCCTCCCATCTTCCTTGGCCAAGGCTCTTCCTCACCATAGCCTGGGTACCATTGTCCACAGTGTTGTCCACTGCACATTGAAGTATGGCTGTACATATGCTAGTCAGGTGTCAGACTCTTCCCATTAGAGGGTAGACACTAGCCTCTGCATCTGCCCCTCCCAGGCCTGAGGCACAGGCACACTATCCCCAGGGCACAGGATATGCCCCGCCCTCCATCTCCTGGGGCTGAAGCCCTTGAGGAAGTGTTATCCCCTGGCTCTCACTGGTGTGGCACCTACCTCTGAATGATTCATACTGGAGAAGGCTGTGGATTCTCCTGAATCCCGTTTCCACCAGGATCTCCGTCTGCCAGAGGAGCTGTGCCTGCCCTGGTTGTTTTCCTGCAGTCAAGGGGTTGGGAGTTACCACTTACTCTCTAAGGAGACATGAGTGTCCAGGAGGCTCCGAGCAGGAGAACCCAGGATGCAGGAATACAGGAACTCCGGTGCGGAGTGTACCAGGGAGCTGAGTACCTAGGACCTCACTGGGAAAGGCAATTCTCAGCCTCCTGTTTCCTCACTGAGGAACAGATATGCCCCCACCCTGTAGCAACTGGAGGTACTTTAGAAGGGGAAAGACTTTCAAAGTTTAAATGAGTCTTTAGCGCAGACAGGTCTCCTCTGATCCCTGCCATGGCTCCTCTCACAAGGAAGTCAGCAGTCTCCGATCCAAGATGGTATGAGTGTACATGTATGGGTGTGCTATGAAGGAGTATGCCCCTGCCACATCCCACAGTGGGTTCTCAGAGTTTGTCACACACACACACACACACACACACACACACACACACACACACGAGTTGCATGTGTCCCCATCTCCACAGTGGCTCAGCCAGCTAAAGGGAGAGGCAGTGGAGAAGAGGGCAAGACCAAATGCCTACGGCGAGGAGGGCAAGCGGGTTGCACAGACACTCGTGAACAGGGGATAACGTGCCTGTGGGCCACACCTGAGCCTTCCTTCGGCCAGCAGTTCTGCCCTGCAGGCTTACCTGGGCTCCAAAGCCAGCACCTTCAGTTGTGTATTCATAAACAGGGGAGGACCCCTGTGGCCTTGGCCGAATGATCTCACCCACAGGCCCTTCAGTCACCTGGCGGAAGATAATAAAGTTACCTCCAACTACCTGCTCTCCAGTCTGGGGGGAGATGGGGCGGGGCTGAAGAGGAAGGGCTTGCCCTTGGGGTGACACTCACAGAGTAGTCCTCTTCAGTCTCAACCCCTGGCTCCTGGTTCTGCAGCTGTCGTCCAGACACTGCAGAGATAAGAGCGGTTAGTGGACATGAGGGAAGTAGGCTGTAAGGTGAACACCGGAAAACAGGGTACGCAAGGGTGAACATGGGCCTGAGGGAAGATCCAGAGACCCTGGGTGGAGCAACTGCAGGACAGCAGTAGAGTGGGATTTGCAGATTTAGTCGAAGAGAGAAACACAAACAATAACTACCCGGAGCCTGAAATTAACATCCAGAGTTGCTGCAATATGTTCTGCTAAATGTCCTGCATCCATACCCAAATCACAGGCAGTAAAAAGAAACAAGAAGATGGAGCTTCACACTGAAGAGCAAGGCAAGTGATGGACGGTGTCTCCAAGAGTCCGCAGACTCCAACTAACCGCTAACAGATTGTTTAAACGCTAAAGGGTTAAAGACTGACGGCAGGCTCTCAGAGAGAGAGCTTATGAGGGTTAGAGATGTAGTTAAGTTGGTAGACTGCTTGTCTAGCATGCACAAAACCCTGCTTCGATGTCCAGGACGGCAAACCCCAGCATGGTACCCACAGCTGCACCCCCACCACTTGAAGGGTGAATGCAGGAGGACTGGGGTTCAAGGTCATCCTCAGCCATATGTTTTCAGGCCGGTCTGGGATAGATGTTACCACGCATCACATAAAAATCAATCAATTCAACCCTGAGTTTTTAAAGCCAAAATTGTGGAAATTCTGGAGTGGAGTATGTATTAGAGACTCAATAGTAGATCAGAGGAGCCTGGAGAAAGCACTTCAGACTGAATTTCATAACCACTTTGAAGAACACGAGAGAAAAGCTGAAGAAGGATGAGCAGAACCTCAGGAATCTTCAGGGGAAAAAAAGAGAGAGAAAGGCAGAAAAACCTGCTGAAGAAGCAATGGAGGAACTAGTTGACAGGTCCAAGGGGCTCGACAAATCCCGAGCAAGAGAAACACAGAGATCTTCATGGAACAAACCATGATCAAACAAAGTGGCCCAGACACAAAAACACCGCTGACAACCGGCTTCTCAGAAGTATGGGATAACAGGCAGCCCCGGACCTGGTAAGACAGATGGTTCAGCAGGTAAAGGTGCCCCCGGGACCCATGTGATGAGTGGACAGAACTGACCTCCACATAAGCACCATGGCATGGGCACCTGTGTGCACAGTCCAGGCAACACAAGACCAGGACTCAAAGAGAAAGTTAAAGAGAAGGCAGGCATGGTGGGGTTTGTTTTTAATCCCGGCATTCCAGAGGTAGATGCAGGCAGATCGCTGTGAGTCCAAGGGCAGCCTGGTGTACATGGTGAGTTCTGAGCTACCCAGAGCTACATTCTGAGACCCTGTCTCAAAAATAAAATAAGAAGAAAATTCAACAATATTTGCAAAGACTGTCTCAAAAATAAAATAAGAAGAAAATTCAACAATATTTGCAAAGACTGGAAGAAAAAAAGCTGTCAGGCAAGCACTTGATACCCCATTCTCCTCCAACAACCACTACACTTGTACACATTGAAAGAAAGAAGAAAAAAGAAAAGAAGAGAGGGAGGGAGGGAGGAAAAAAGAAAGAAAGAAAGCCTGAGTTGGTAGGTGAAGTCCCGAGTGAATGTGTATTTTTGGCGAAGACCAATGCCTCAGGCCCCCAGGAACTGGCAAGATGTTCCTCTAGTCCATGTGTAAATGCTGACAGAAAGCCTGAGTGCAGCAGCCTCCTTCCAGATGGACAGCAACCGAGACTGTGCCCTCTAGAGACTTCCAAGCAGACTCGCATTAGATCACCCTCCTTCTTGTACATAACAAACACACCGAGGTTCCAGGCTGTGTGGTTGCTGCTGCTCCATCAGAGTGAGCATGGCCTACCCAGTACCGGCTTTTCTGTGTGTGTGTCTGTGTGTCTGTCCTTTCTTTATTCCCTTTCTTCATTTCCAGAACCAATCCATGCTGGACAGGCTTCCATAGAACTCATCTTTTTTAAAATGTGGGTGTGGTGGCTTGCACTTGTAACCCTAACACTGGGGAGGTAGAGATAAGTGGTTTCCTGGGGCTCACAGGCCAGTCGGCCTAGCCTACAAGGCCGGTGAGAGACCCTGCCTCAAAATCTAGTGTGAACAGTATCCAGGGAACAATGTCTGAATTGGCCTCTGCCCCCCCCAGAGAGAGAGAGAGAGAGAGAGAGAGAGAGAGAGAGAGAGAGATCAAAATTTGCATGCTTTACAAAGAATGGTGTGAAAATAGTCAATTAATATAAGAAAAATTGGCCAGCCCCCTAGTGAAATGCAGATTAAAAAACCACAAAGCAAAGTAGATCTCCCAGCACCATAGGAATGGAAGGCTCTTCTCAGTGAGGGGTGCAGAGGCCACTGGACATGGGAAAATACTAATCTTTATTGCCAACTCAGCCACATTGATTTTATGTGAATTACAGTTCCAAAGATGAAGATTTAATAAATCTTAAAGAAAACAGAAATTACTTTGGGAGAGAGCAAAAAATCTTAAACAAGGCTGGTGAGATGGCCCTTGGGTAAAAGATGCTTGCCACCAAGCCTGGTGACCTGAGTTCAGTCCTTGGGACCCACATGGTAGAAGGAGAGGACTGACTCCCACATGTCCTCTGACCTCTCCATGTCCTGTGGCACATGTGTTTCTACACACATACAGACACACACACAATAAAGAAAGAAAGAAATGTAACTTTTTTTTAATTAGCCTAAGTGAAATAAGTGAGAAATCAGTCTACCTTAAAATTTAGAACTTCAGTCAGGCAAAGACACCGGTGAGGGTGTGAAAATTCAGGCCCCAGCCTGGGCAAAGATGTTTGTAAGACATCTTTGTAAATTATCAAATACAGGCGCCCTGCCCGGAAAGTACAAATAGTTCTTGCAAACCAAAAGAAAGGCTAAATGACCCAGTGAAAACCAGGCAAGGGCTGGGGACACAGGTCAGTGGCAGAAGGTTTGCACTGGAGAAGCCATGAGTTTAATTTCCAGTCAGAAGAAAGGAGGAAGAAGGGGATCAGGAAAGGAGTTGGGGAGGGAGAAAAATGGGCATGGAGGGCACACACAGAGGATGTACAACTGGCCTTCCAAATCCACAGTGAGGACTCATGCCGTTCCCAGAGTGGCTAAAATGAAAAGGCCTGGGTGTGCTGAAGGAGAGGAAGACGTAGGCAGCTGGAATTCCTGTCCCATCCTAGGCATGAGGTGAACTGGGACAATCGGTTTGGAAAATGGCCTGCTGGTATTGACCAAGGCCATTGCCGTCTACCTGCTGGCACTGCAGCTTCACTGCCAGGCCCAAGCTAATAGGCACCAGCATGTCACCATGGTGCCAGCATGCTCTGCTGCTCCGGTGACACTCATGCTCATCTCTGCCCTACAAAATTTTTTTTTTCATTTTTGGTTTTTGGTTTTGTTTTGTTTTGACATAGGGTTTCACCATGTAGTACTGGCTGTCCTGGAACTCAAAGAGATCCTGCTGGCTCTGCCTCCTGAGTGCTGGAATTAAAGGTGTGCGCCACCACACCCAGCACCCTACAAATTTTTAAGTGATATAAGTCAACGTACTTTCTCTGTGCTGAGAATAGTGTTTATTAGTCAGAAGATAGAACGGCAGTGAGTGGCCTCTTTAGTCCATTGCTGCCTTTGCAAATAAAGTTTTATTGGGACACAGAAAAAATAAACAAAATTTTCCCCCACATAGAACTCCAGCCTAAAGCCCCTGAATTCTGCTAAATATTCAGAGGAAGAACAGCCCTGATGGACATGGACCGCGGCTGGGCCTGGGCTCCTGGACTACCTCCACAAGGGAAGCAATGCTGAGGATGAAGCCCCACCGCTGCTTCAGGCCTGTCCTGAGGGGTAGAGTCCCTGCTACACAGACACTGTCGCTGTCAGTAATGGAGCCTTGTGCACTGACCTTGACATTCTCATAGGACAAGGAGTTCCAGGCCTAGCAGGATTCTGGATGTAGCTACTATGCTCTGGTCAACCTGGATTTCCGCAGGTATGCACAGAGGCCACCCTGCCAGCCCCGACACACCTGTCCCCAGAGGCACCCCAGGGGTTGTGCCTATCAGCACTTGACACTCTAGCTTCTTCTCCTGCATTTTTTGCTGTTGTTCTTTTAAAGGAGGCTCTGAGAGGGCCAGGGATGGAGCTTCCTGGGGTTAGTCTTCCCGAGGGAGGTGGGGAGGGTCAAAGACGGCCTGTCAGGTCCCACCTCTCCTTCCTGTTACTCTGTGGGCTAAATCATAGACCCTGACCTGTAGGACATCAGGAAAGTCACAGTCTCCATTTATAAGACTGACCTTAGGTAAGATAATAGTCAAGGAACTCGATATCCCTGGAATCCCCATGTGCATGTCCCATAACCTAGTGATAGAAAGTGTGCCAATCATCTGTCTCCATCATCATCCCCTCCCAGTCTTTGTCCATGCACCCCACCACTGCTGGGGGCTCCCAGGATTGCTCAGAGAATCCACACTTTGACCTAGTCACATATTGACTTAGGGGATGTGGAAAGGGGGTAGCTATAGGAGGGACTCTGGGTCAACTACCCTTCCTGGAAGCCAGGCAAGGGTAGATGAACCTACGTCTTCCTGTTTTCCTGGCTGAGGCTGGAGCTTTGGCCAGGGTCCAGGCCTAGTCCTGGGCCCAGCTGGTGCTGAGATGGGGGTCCCAGAGTGGAAGACCCCCCCTGGCCAGGCAGTGACCTCCCCCTGAGAAGTTGTATTCCATATCTGTTTCACAGGAGTTTCATGGGTGTCAAAAGCCTATGAGGAAAGGTGTGGACAGCCAGGACGTGGGAAGCATGAGGCAGACCAGCCCTGGCCCTGCTGGCCGGGGTGTGGACAGCTGGGGCGTGGGAAGCGTGAGGCAGACCAGCCCTGGCCCTGCTGGCCAGGGTTCAGGCCCCTTCTCAGGCTCAGCAAGCTTCAGTATAGCCAATCCCACCCACACAGCCCCCCTTCCTTGTGAGGATGGAGAGCAACGGCCCTGGGAACAGGCATGAACTCTGCCATGAGGCTGCACTCCAGGCTTTAGCAGGATCCCCCGCCCAGGAACGCACAAAGAGGAAAGCAGAAACTGACTGCTAGATGGAGAGAGGCTGCCTACGCCCACCAGCTGTGAGGATGAGGGAAGCCTCAGGGCAGAGTCTCATCCACCTAGAACATGACTCCCAGATCGGGGCGGGGCGGGGGGAGACAGGGAAGCACCCTAACAGCCTGCCCACATACGGCTCTCAAAGACAGCTCTGTAAGCAGCCCAGCCTTGAATACTGCCACCTAAATAATGGCACAGGTTGTTGAAGGTCACCAAAGCGCTGTTTTATAGAGGAGGAAATGGAGCCAAGCCTAGCAGGTCTGGCCACTGTCACCTGATAGTCCCCCAAATTCCCTGCCCTACCCCCTAACACCCCAACCCCTTCACACAGTTCCAAACACTGCCACTAACATCCCACTCCTACAGACACAAACCTGTACTCAGGAAGGACCACAGGACCCCGGGGAAGCCACTTCCCCGCCAGGCCATGATGGTGCTGAACAAGGACACAGTGGCAGCAGCATGGGGCACACCTGGTTTAGAGAAGATGAAGTTCCAGGAACTGGACTACTTTAGGGTGAGGCTGAACAGGTCAGCCCCGGAGGAGGGTAAGGGAGCCAAGCAGGGGCTGCACAGAGGGGCGTACTGCCCCCATGATCCATGGCCACTTTCCTGTTCAGGGCCATCCCAGCAGGGCCATGGAGGCAGGGTGGGGCATGCGCCTAAACAAAACTAGAGTTTACATTCAGACTGCTTGACTTGCAGGTGGGGCCTGGTTCAGTAGCCATGTTTGCATGTTACCAGGGCAGTGGGATCCTTAGGAAACTGGCTGAGAGACTCTCCAGTTGCCTGAGGGTTGTGGGTATGGGTGCCCAGAACAGGCTCACACTGCCAAGGCCACTCCTTTCAGAGTGGGATCCTGGTGCCCTCACAGGCTCACATGCAGCTGGGTCCACCCCACCTTGCATGCACTCAGGCCTCGCCCCATCCTGGCACTTCACAAAGCAAGCGCCAAGCCGGGCTGACTGTCATGAGACCTTCAGACCTTGTGAAGCAACAGCCAGGCAGTGGCAGGCCTGCCCACTCCATCCCCCAGTGCGTCTGCAGACGAGTCTGAGGACCAGGGAACAGCGCCAGCTCCGGAGGGCGAGCCGCACAGTCCAGGGCCAGAGCTCTTCCCCACACAGGCCAGCTAAACCCAGGAGGATGTTCACATGTTTCTCTCCCAAAACAAGCTCTCTGGAATCACCTGTCTCAACTCACTGCTTCCTTCTGTGCCCAGGCCCTCTCCACTGCTGAACTCTTCACAGACTGCTCCCCTCCACACACACACACCCCCAGAGGCAAACTCACAGGCAGGGAGGTCATCCTGTTGTTGTTGCCTCTGCATCCCACACACTTGGAGCTTGGTATACAGCAGGTACAGAATAAATGCTAGTACAAGAAATGGCTAAGGAGGGAAAGAGAATGAGCTGGTCAAAACTCCTGACCACGCTGAGTGTGGTGGCGTGTGGCCATAATCCCAGCACTCAAGAGGCAGAGACAAGAAGAAAGGCAGCTCATGGCCAGCCGGAGCTGCACAGTGAGTCCCAAGCCAGTGTGGGTTGCAGAGAAAGAACCTGCCTCAAAAACCAAAATAAAATGGCGATGGGCAGCCCTGCCCAGACTTAGAAGGACGCTGCATCTATGGGCCATAGGAGCAGCAGGTGGGCCCAGGCCAGCTCCTGTATCTGGAGAAACTCAGACCTGGAAAAGTATACTAGCCCATCAACCCCCAAAGATTCAGAAGCCAGCAGGAATGGCCACCACATCTTCAACCATCCAAGAATAGACCAGCTTCCCTGGTCCTTTGAGTAGAAAGGCAAAACTCTGGACACCAGGAACAGAGTGGCCCATCACGGGCAGTCCACTATTCCAGACCCACCTTGGGTAACCCCAGTAAGTGAGTCAGATCTTGTCTGAGCCACCTTCTACAACCATTCCAGGCCTCTGTGCACCAACCCAGGTCAGTGGCCACCATCTGAGGACCCCTCCCTAGGCCACAAGGCCCAACCTTGCAAGTCTGTATCCTGCTACTAAAATAGCTGCTTGGTACCTTTGGCACCAATGTCCCTCACGAACTAGGCTCTCTCCAAGCAAAAACCACTAGTCACACCAGACAGGGGCAGGGGCAGGGGCCGCTGGGAGTTTTGTGCCACCCCACAGCTTGGAATGCAAACTGGGAGGTACTGCTCCAGGGCCTTCTTGGCTCCAGGCCATCTGGGGTCCAAACAGTCCTTTGCTAGCATTTTCCCAAACCAGCCTGGCTGGCCCTGGCACAAGTCAGCTGCGGCCACAGAGAACTGACACCCCTGTCCTTCAACATCAGCAGGAAGCAGAACAGGAGGAAGGTGCCCAGCCCAGCTCTGCCCCTCCAGCCTCCCTTGCTGGCTGCCCATCCGGCCCCCTCTGACCTGCTGAGTGGCGAGAGAGAGGGGCAGGTGTTGCAGGGCTGAGCCCAGAAGGGGACGGGTGCAGAAGGGTGCAGCCACTTCTCCGAAGAGGACACGTTCCCAGACTTGTGTGGAAGAAATCCTGGGCTGGCGGCTCCCCCCAGTCCCTCCCTCCACAGCCCCTCCCCCGCTGTCCCTCCTCCCATGTCTTCAGCCAGGCTCAGAGCCCTGCCAACCCCCCTTCCCCAACACACACACACCCTACCAGAGGGAGTGGGCGGTTCCCCTCACAGGCCTGACTCTGGGAGCCAGGGACCCCACCCCAGCTCCCCACCCCCACCAGCCCAGGCAGCTGACCTGGAGAGGAAACGCCTGCCGTCTGACTCACAACCACTAGCCCAGCCAGTTAGCAACTGTGTGAGCAGCTGCCTGTTGTGTGGCTACACAGATAGGAAGCGGGTTCTCCCATGCCCAGGTCTTGGGCCTCAGTTTCCCTGTGATGGTTGAGGGTTCAAAAAAGGGAAAGGGGCTGGATGTGGTGGTTCATGCAGCACTTGGGAGGTAGAGATAGGCAGATCTCTGTGAGTCTGAGACCAGCCTAGTCTATATGATAAGTTCCAGAACAGTCAGAGGTACATAGTGAGACCCTGTCTTAAAAAGAGGAGGAGGAGGAGGAAGTCTGGAAAGGTTTGCTCGATCCTCAACACACCCAACACAACACCTTTCCAGTGTTGCCAAAAGGCATCTCCTGCACTTGGAGATGGAGTGAGGGGTACTGCATAATACATGTGTAGCTGGACCTCAAAACGGACATTTGCACTTCACTCCCACCCTTAGGTTTTGGAGACTAATGGTGGCTGAGAAAGCTGCCTCCTTGGTCTTTGGATCTCAAGTCATGCACTGCCCAGAACTCCCACACCTCCCTTGGCTCCTCGGCTCCAACCCCTCCTTGCTCTAGGCGGACAGCAGGCCTGAGCAGGAGCCACCAGATGCACAAGCTGTAGCTCTGGTGGGATCCCAGGGCCGGCTGTGGGCACCTGAGCCTAAGGACAGGCTGCAGCAGGCTCACAGAGCTAAGGGGTCCAGCCCAGGGTTCCAGGGTAGAGAAGGTCAATATGGCAGGACCAAACATACCAGGCCCTAGATCAGCATGTCGGCCCAGAAGTGAGAGCCACTAGAAGCAGCAGAAGAGCCAGGCCCTCTACTGGGATACAGAAGCCAAGAGCAGCCTGAAGTGGAGACCAGCTCAGAGAACGCCAAGGACAAGAGAAGGCAGGGGTCACTGGCTGGCAAAGAGGCAAAGGGGCAGAGCTTCAGGGACACCCTCAGTCCTGGAAGGGGAAGAACTGGCCGGCTTCTCCCAACCTTGCCCTAAAATCCTAACGGTGGTGACAGAAGAAAACAGCTTTGTTTACGCTGCACAAGAAAGCTGGCTAGGTCTGCTCCCCGCCTCCCGCTCCAGGGCCCATCTCCCAGGCAGCTCTCACCTGGGAACTCTGTTTACTGCCTGACACCAGACCAAACTGTCAACTCTAGGTGGGGCAAGGCTGGCTGAGTCAGCAAGGCGCTGCAAGCTGGGGCAGTACAGCGGGAGGCGGGAAGGATGCTGGCATGAAGCAGGTCTCCTGAGCCTGGCAATCAGTCCAGTCAGGCCCCTCTGTCCCTGGGGCCCAGTGCACAGTGCCCTCTGACTCCCCCTGCCTCCTCTGTCCCTTGTCCCACCCACCTGGGGTGGTGGTGGTGGCAGATCTGAAATCACCACGGCAATAGCCTTGGAGTCCCACCTCACTAGAGCCAGAGGGACGGTACCTGCAAAGGGACAGGCTGCTGGATGGCTGAGTCATCTTCCAAACCTGAGTGGGTCATGATCCCCCAGCACGGGCTCTGCCACAGAAAAAGCACTGACATGGCCCACCCCCACCCCCGTGTTCTTGGCTGAGGCGAGCTGCTGCACCAGTGAGATGACAGGGACTGGGACAGGTGACAGCAGGGAGCAAAGGTCGGGATCACTGTGATTCTGGAGGACCTCACGAGCTGCCCCTGCCTAGAGCCGACCCAGAGGGGCTCACTTGACTCTCAGCAGGCTTTGCCTATTCCTCAGATCCTAAGGATGCCCACACACACCCTGCTCAACCCTTGATTCTGTATAGCAGGGCCCAGTGGTCAGGTGTGAGTCAGTGGAGGGCTTGGGCACCTGCGAGTCACATGTCACAGACCCTAAGACTTAGATGTCAGGATGCGTCAAATGATGCCCGCTGCACATCTAGCTTGAAGCTGCCAGGACCCCAGCCCAGCTCTCTGATACCATGGGAACTTGGCAGTGACAAGATCGGGTGGGGCCAGGGGGCAGCTGATGGTGACTCAGCCGAGGGCATTCCTAGGGGACGTGTCACAGCACGTCCTGGGTGCCGCTGCCACCCTCCCACCCTCTAGCAAGGCCTGCCAAGGAAGGAGCCACCCAATGGTGGGCTGGCCCCGAGCATCTGTGGCAGGTTGCTCCTCTTCCTCCCACAGAGGGGCCCGCTCTCAGGAAACAAAGGCCACCAGGGCATCAAAGAAGACATGGGAGGGGGACAAGGCAACTCAGCCTCAATGCCTGCAGGCTGGTTCCTGTTCTCATCTCCACTCAAGGCAAGGAGGAGCCTTGACTCAGCCGTAAATCCCAGTGCTGGGCAGCTCCTAAGGGGCGGGTGGCAAGCCTGTGGACAAGGAGGCCCAGGTCCAGTGGAGGCCCTGAGCTGTTTGCGCCCTCACTGCCAGCACTGTATCCTGGCAGGGAAGGGACTTGAGGTCCCTTCCTGGTCTGCCCCACAACACCCAACAACTCTGCCGATCGCTCCTCCTTCATCATTGGGATGCAAGGACCAAGTGTACAGCCAGGACCCTGGAGAGGGACCTCAGCACTGTCCTCTGTTCCCACCTGTACACATTGGGGCCAGGTGTGGACTGCAGCATGCTGGCCAGGAAGGAGCTCAGCAGCCAGCGGCAGGAGTGGCTGGAAGTGTTTCCGCCATGTGTGGGGTGTGGGGAGTGGGGAACACAGCCTCCTGCCCCAGGCCTCCTGGGCCCAGACCCAATTTTCCATCTGAGAAAGTGCTTCTGACTATTAAATATTTATCCCAGCAAGGCAGGCCTTGGCTCCCTTGGCCCATGACTTCCAAAAAAAGAAAAATAAAGGGAAACCCGGAGGCAGAGGCAGGGAACAGGAAGACAGGGTCCCTGGAGACATGCTCTTCACAGGACAACAGCTTCCCTTAGAGTGGGGTCCAAAATTGGGAGTCAGTGTTTCCACCAAACTAAGCCTCCCTTCCTTCTGTGTAACTCCATTTGCCCAGCGCCTGTCCCCTATCCAAGAACTGCCCAGATCCAGCCTGGTGAACAAGGTTACTGCTGCCTGTGGCCTCCCTCCTCATGGACACCTTTGAGCCCTCCGTGACACCTCCATGTACTGGGGCCACTTCCCACTTGCTAGACAAGCATGAGTGAATCTCTGCTCTCCCTCCTAAGTCTGGGAACCTCCAGGAAGTAGTGTACCAGCTCTCTGCAGATAGGTGGACAGGCAGAGATGAGTAGGCATCTCTCATACTTGAGACTATCCCTGGGTGCAAGATCTGCCTCCTCCTGGGCAGAGGACAATACCAGCGAGATCTTGACTTTTTGCTCCCATGTGGCCATGACACCCAGGTAGATAAGAGTTCCTCTCTTTCTGCCAGGGCTCAAACCTCTCCTCCCTAGCCAAGCTGGTCCAGGCTGCACCTGAAACAAACATCTTCAGTGAAGGGTGTGGAGGAGGTCACAGAAGGAAAGAAAGACACAGAAGGCTGGAGTGAAATGCTCTCATCAGGGGCAGCAACTAGTGTAGCCCAGGACAGAAGAGCCTGTCTGAGCAGAGAGAGAATAAAGGCATTGCTACAGGACCATAGGTGGAGGTGGGCACAGCTGCTTGAGCACAGGCGGTTGGGAGGCTAGGGGATCTGCCAGCTCAATCCTCCTGTCTACTCTCAAGCCCAAACTACCCCTTTCTTGGCTGATAGTAAAAAACAGATACAGCCTGGGGCTTGGAGAGAGCAGGATGAAGCATGGTCCTGTCCCCTGAGCCATCCAAAGAAAGAGTCTTGCTGGGAGGTGGTGGCACATGCCTTTAATCCCAGCACTCAGGAGGCAGAAGCAGGCAGATCTCTGAGTTTGAGGCCAGCCTGGTCTACAGAGTGAGTTCCAGGACAGCCAGGGGTATGCAGAGAAACCCTGTCTTGAAAATTAATAAATAAATAGAGGAGCGGGGAAAGAAAGGAAAAAGGAGCCTCAGGTGTTGTTAGCAACTGATCCAGCCCCCAACAGCGGCTTTTAATCTCACCTCATTCAAGTAGGGAAGTGGTCCAGGATAACCCTCACTGCTTCCCCTCAGTGCCCGTCCACAGATACATGTAAGCTGAGGAGGAGCCACCAGAACCCAGCCTCTTTTGTGCCCTGCCTGGTAGAGCAGGGCAGCTAGTACCTCTCAGAACCACCTACCACCTCTCTCTGCTGGGTGTCTAGTGAGTTCCACTGTGACGCAGGGCTCAGCATCCCTGCTCCCTGCTTCTGTTTCCCATCTTCAGAACAAGAACATAGATTCCTACCAGTATGGCAACCCTATCCAGGACATGATGAAGTAGTGAGTGCTGCATGTGTCCTCACTGGGAACACAGCTCTCTCTCAACATGGCAGCCCGGGCACTCCTGGGCACAGATGTCAGGTCTGGACCTACGTCCTGACCCCAAGGCTGGGCACCTAAAAGCTGCTCTGGCCCTATACTCTGGGGAAGGAGCTAGCCGCACCATGGCCCCCGACCCCAAAGAAAGAACATCCAGATATCCCTCATAATGTCACAGCACCTGGGAACTCCCCAGATCCTGCAGAGGTTTCTTGAAGAACGCTGGAAGTTAGTACCTAGGCCGTGCCAGGCTCACGCAGGTGCAGCACAGGAGCCACCGCTTGGAAAACAGGACTCGCTCTAACTCTCTGTGACTCAGCTATGCCGCTGGGAAGACACTAACACACTTGCCCGGAGCGGTGTGACAACCAGCACCTATGGTGGTAAACTTCTTGATGTCAGTCTCACAGTGGGTGAAGGCACTTGGGCATTCCGGGGTTGGGTGTATCCCTATACAGCGTTACCCCTCCCCACCCTTGCCCAATCTTGTGTAGGTACATTCCCAGCACATCCACCAGGGGGCAGCCTCTGAGCAAGTTAGCTGGAACAATGGTGGCTCTGCCCTGGACTGTAGGAGGTGGCAGATGGCCAAGGGTGTGCACCAGGAGTTTAAGAGACCAGGTATGCCTGGCACAGGAGGGCAACTCTGTCCTGTTGGGAGTGAACCGCAGTTGGTAAAGGCCTAAAGCCAATCCTCCCCTTCAACCCACAGTGCGTATCCTTATGAAGCATGTATAATCCTGGGCCCCTGGACAGGGCTGAGGACAGCCTGGGCAGAACCATCCAGGCCCTTATCCTGAAAGTCTCCTACCAGAGCTGCACAGAGGCCACTGCTCTAACTCCCTAAGAGCAAGTAGACACAAGGAGAAACTGCTCCAGACAAGCTAGGGAACCAGCAGTTAAAAGAGGGAAGAGACACCCTTGAGTGGGAGAGGCACACCCTTGTGGGGTGAGGTACAGAATGTGAATGAGGGGGTCCCTCAACCTGAACCTAAGAATACAGAAGCCACTCATGCACACTGGAGACAGAGCAGTCCTGTGCACATGGACTTCTTCCCGCTGGGGAGGCCCATCTGCAGCGACATGGACCAGGGCCAGAAATGGAGAAAGAGGAGAAGGTGGGGGTCCATCACTCTCCCACTGCTAGTGGGGCTAGTCAGGGCCCTTGGGCTCCCATCTGTATGTGGGAGAGTCCCAGCAGGAGAACCCCTGGGATAGCAAAAGCCAGTTCTCAAAGAGTCCCAGGCTCCAATCCGGCCTCAACCCACACTCGACAAATAGGCCACAGGAAGGGCTATGGCAGCTCCACTGGGTGGAGAAGATGCCAGGCAGGTCCACCCCCTGCACTGCACTCTGCATCATGAGTGGCCTCGTTGCCGTAACTGTCATCAACTTGCTTTCTCTCACAGGGAGGGGCTCAGACTGTACCAGTGCAGCGCCTCTGTCCCAATCCCCTAGCCAGTGGCTGGCCAGGTGCCCTGGGTGTGGCCAGGCTGCTGCATAACTGACACAGGGTCTGAAGGACAGTTCCTTGCTGCCCCACCCTGTCCTCCAAGACACCAGAGGTGGGTCCAGGACACGGACCATCACATAAAAGCACCAGGTACCCACTCTGCAGCAGATGCTCAGCACTGACCATGGGGTGGGGTCAACCCCTTTGACTGGAGCAACAGGACCCTACTAGGGCCCCTTGGGAAGGAAGCCCCAGACCTCAAGCCTAACCCTGCCCCAGCCACACCTAGTTGGCCTTCCGTATACATAGTAGCCACACAGTGCATCCAGCACAGTGCATAAGCCTGGTAGCCCCAATCTAAGCCTTGGTCTAGCCAGGATGGTCCCCCCCAAAGCAGGTCAGAGGCTAGATCTCGCAGGTCTCCTAGCCTAGGACTGATGACTGATCACCTGGGCCTGTTCCATCCAGTATGAAGCACACATGCCTCTATAGCCTCCTTACGGGGCAAAGCAGCGTCCCGGGGGTTACAGGAGGACCGTG
>CABHPH010041507.1:0-12289 GCA_902168325.1 Peromyscus nudipes | reverse complement strand
TCTTGCTTGAAGAATCATTAGCTTAGAACAGGACTTCACAGGCCCAACAACCCAGAAAATCTGTGGATTTCTCTTTACAGCTCAACTGCTTAGTAGTTGTCAGCCATGCTTCCCCCTGCATTTGATACACACAAATGATACTTAGAACCTTTAAGTGGTGAAGAAGTGATACTCAAAATATCCATAATGATTTTCAAGGCAGAGTCCAACATCTCCAAATAAGAGGACTATCTCTTTGATCTGTCAACTGCTAACATACACAAAACACAAGAAAGATCTGTCTTATTTGACATAGGTTTCAATAGAGTTATTTCAAGCCCTTGCTATTACAATAATGTTGGCAGCTTTATTTAGTTACATTTATAACCATATTGCCATTCCCAACTCTCATTGTGTTTTCTTTTATTGTACCCAATGATCCCAGTTGCTTCTTCTTGTTGGATATTCATAATTTCATCACCCCACACATATTTCCTATGTCAACAGCCAAACTTCCTGGTAAAAACACTGAAAGAATCTGCCTTATCTTTTATGGCCCTGGGAAGCTTCAAAACATCTTGTATATGAAAAGTCTTATTTGTAATTATTTTTGATAACAAAAACTTAGAGGTTGTTTAAAATACCAAAGAAAAATGAAAAAAAAAATTGTGCTTTCAGTGAAGGAAATTTAGAAGTTTGATTTAGCGTATAAGAGTCAAATAATTCCACTTTAATGATTGATTAAATGTTAAAATTCTATACAGTACCCATTTACTACTAAATAATTGGTAGAAGTTAGACTTACATGTAAATATGTGTATACATATTCTATATACATGCACGGAATGTCTTTATGAACAGATTTTTGTTTTGTGTTTTTATTTTTGAGACAGGATTTTCTATGTGGCTCAGTTTGGACTCAAAGTCTTGATCCTCCTGCCGCTGTCTTCTGAGTGGCAAAATTCATCTTGGGCCACCACAGCCAGCATGAAGACTCACATGAGAATCACATAGTGGCATGCCAAGGGTGCTGTGATGATGATTGGTGGTGGCTGCTTTAGAACTGCCAACAATAACTAAGTACTGTACATTTTATAAAGGGTGGATAATTACACATATAATCAAAAGCCCTTGGTCAAGCCTTTTACTGTACATTCACTTATAGATACCCTCAGTAAACTGTCAAGTCAAAGAGTAGAAAACCCATCATGTAGAAGGTACATCAGGAATCCAGGTATAATGGATGAAAAATGAGCACCATGTGATGCAGTTTGTAACATTACTTTAAACGGCTTTTGGGAATTTTTAAATCCAAATAGGAAGTATGTCTTTTGAACCTGTGAGACCTGTACTGTTTGTCCACTTTTATGTTAAATTTGCTCAAGAGCTCACCAGATTTTATGACTTTTGCACAGTGATCACCAGAGGGGATCTACAATAAATCACATAAACTCAAGGTTCAGAAACTTGGAAATGAGTCTTAATAAGTTTATTGTCAGGTCCTGCAATTGGGAATATTAGTAGAATATTACTGTACATAAATTTAGCAAAATACATTATTACCTTAAAAATGAAAAGTAAATCTTGAAATCCATCTTCAAAATATAACATATATTATGAAATGCCCATACTTCTTCCCCTTAACATCTATTATACTGCCAAATACCAGATAAAGCCTGTACCCAACAGTAGAGTAAGGTTAAGAGTATTTGATAAAGCCTACCACAGTATTTATGCCCCCAATCCCAGCACTTGAGAGGCTGAGGCAGGAGGATTATCATGTGTTTGAAAACAGCGTCAGCAACGGAGTGATCTCCTATCTCAAAAAGCTAAAATCATGCTGGGAATTGCTGTGGGATATTTTTCTGTATGCTGTGAATATGTATTGCTACCATTGGCTAATAAATAAAGCTGCTTTGGCCTATGGTAAGGCAGTATAGAGCCATGTGGGAAATCTAAGCAGAGACACCTGGAGAAGAAGGGTGGAGCTGGGGTAGACACCATCAGGCACCCAAGGAGCAAGATGCCAGTAGAATGGTAATGTCATGGCCATGTGGCAATATATAGATTGATAGAAATGGGTTAATTTAAGATGTAAGAGCTAGCTAGCAATAAGCCTGGGCCATAGACCAAACAGTATGTAATTAATATTAAGCCTCTGAGTGATTATTTTAAAAATGGCTGCTGCCTGGGTGGGACAGAGCAGGACTGAGAAACTTCAGTGTACATTGGGCACCCAACATGGAGCATGAATCTACAACCCTGAGATTAAGAGTCTCATGCTCTACCAACTGACTGAGCTAGCTATAAAAGGAGTATAGATATGCACAGGAAAACTTCCAGCTACATTTGACACAGTTATCCTCTTCAGCCAAGAGACCTACTTCCTGTGTTTTTGTCTTTATATAGACTTCCTATTCTGCCTTCTCATTGGTTGTAAAGCCAACCACATGACCTCCTCATCACTGCCCGCCTGTACAGACCTCCAGGTCTTCTATGGTTGGTATTGAGATTAAAGGCGTGTGTCTCCATGCTGGCTGTATCCTTGAACACACAGAGATCCACCTAGCTCTGCCTCCCAAGAGCTGGGATTAAAGACATGCACCACAGCCAAGATTAACTATAATTATAAATTTTCTCATTATACCCATAAGATTGCCAGCATGCCAAATCAGCAGGAAATAGTATGGAAAGCTGTTCCCAAATTTCCAGAATATTGTTTATTAATGTTTATTTTTATTTAAAGAAGATTGATTGTAGCATGAATCTTAAATGTCTTATTAATAAAAACAAACCCAAACCAGGTATTGGGGTGTATGCTGGAAGATCAGAGAAGCAGAACAAGCCACAGCTTCCTCACCTTGCCAGTTCCTCAGCTGATCCTGTTTCCTCAGACTGGAAGCCTCTGAGTCCTCATATCCGAATGGATCTCAGCTGAACTGCTGCTAGAAGTCTAAAAGCTTAACCAGCCAAATGCTTCTAGTTTCTGGTCTTCATGCCTTATATACCTTTCTGCTTTTTACCATCACTCCCTGGGATTAAAGGCTCACTTTCTGGGATTAAAGGTGTGAGTCACCATGCCTGGCTGCTTCCAATGTGGCCTTGAACTCACAGAGATCCAGAGGGATTTCTGCCTCTGGAATGCTAGGATTAAAGGTGTGAGTGCCATCATTTTCTAGCTTCTGTATCTAGTGGCTGTCCTGTTCTCTGACCCCAGATAAGTTTATTAGGGTGCACAATATTTTGGGGAACACAATACCACCACAATTGATTATAAATATAATCTCTTTCTAAAGAAGAAAAGAGGTTATAGATATGATAGGATGAAAGAGTACATTATTGAATCTACTTTTAAAAAGCAACAACTCATTTGAAATATTTTACATTGCTATATTTTAGTTTTTGATACAAATTTAAAGTTAATTTTGTTATACTATATGTATATTTCTAATCTTGTTTAAGGTATTATGTTTATGAAACTCATTTAAAATTGTAATATATAATTAAGAAATACAGATTAATAGTCATTTATGGTAATCAAACATAGTCACATTAGTTAAGTTTTTCTAGGTATATAAAGGTATATTTCAGTTAGGTAGATAATCTTCAAACACTTCAAAAACTTACAGAAGATGGCATTTTAAATGTCTTAAAAAGATAGAATTTTCTAGACAGTGAGATATGTCTGCTCCCGGCAGCACCAATCTACTGCAGAAAAGATAATGGTCATCAAAGAAACTTCATATAGAGTTTGCTTTCTTTATGTCAAAATTAGCCATTTGAGCAAGAAACTGCTCTTGTCTGGACTGCGTGACAATATGTTGTATAACCTGGACATGCAGAACCCATGGGAAAATGACCACTGAACTTTGCCACAAGAAGGTGAGATGAGATGGTCCTTAAGTTTCCTCCTTTACAGAGGCAACTGCCAGACATTCTTCAGGACACAGGGAAAAGTGACTGAAACTTTGCCAATAGGTGAGACAATTCTTCAAATTTCCTACTTCACTAAAAAGTCTGCTAGACCTAGGCCTATAGACTGAAGATGGATGCCCCAATGTTGCAGAGGAAATTTGGGTGACTGTCCAGGCAGCCAGATGCCTCTGTCATTTCTAGAATTTTGGAAGTTGCTTATAATGCACTTCCTGTTTACTTTGGTAATGTTATATCCTCCTGGGGTCTTTGATGGAGCTGAATACTAGATAGTTACAATTATAGTTGTCCTTAGTCACGATAAAAAATAAATTAGATATAAAACTTTAGAATCATAAAAATAGGATAGATAATAGAATGTTTTCTTTAATTTTGCCAAATGCAAATAGACTAAATATTATAACTATAATTCTTGCATGACAACTATTTTGTTATATGTAATTTTACTATGTTTAAAATGAAAACCAAGCTGGGCAGTGGTGGCACATGCCTTTAATCCCAGCACCTGGGAGGCAGAGGCAGGCGGATCTCTATGAGTTTGGGCCAGCCTGGTCTACAGAGCAATATCCAGGAAAGGCGCAAAGCTACACAGAGAAACCCTGTCTCGAAAAACCAAAAAAAAAAAATGAAAACCATTTTTGATCAGACAGAAAAGGGAAAATGCTGTGGGATGATCTTTCTTTATGCTATGAATATTTGTTGCTCCCATTGGTTAATAAATAAAGCTGCTTTGGCCTATGGTAAGACAGGATAAGAGCCAGGTGAGAAATCCAAGCAGAGATACAGGGAGAAGAAGAGCAGAGTCAAGACAAACACCATCTAACCACCCAGGAGCAAGATGACAGCATACTGGTAACTATACAGCCACGTGGCAATATATAGATTAATAGAAATGGGTTAATTTAATATGTAATAGCTAGCTAGCAATAAGCCTGATCCATAGACCAAACAGTTTGTAATTAATATTAAGCCTCTGAGTGATTATTTTAAAAATTACTGCTGCCCAGGCTGGACAGAATGGGGAGTGGGACCAAGAAACTTCAGTCAAAAGGGTATGCTATCATACATCTTTAATTCCAGCAGTTGGGAGGCAGACACAGATGGATCTCCACATTTGAGGCCAGTCTGATCTACAGAGCAAGTTCCAGTTCCAGGACAACCAGGTCTACAAAGAGAAATCATGTGTTGAAAAGCAACAAACAAACAAACAAACAAAAATATACAACCAAGAAAACAATAATAATAACAATAACAACAAAAGCAAAACTTAAAAACTAAAATCTCAACAAAATAAACAAACAAAAGGAATATTTGATGTAATTATACAATTTAATAAGGATGAAAATTTAAAATAAATAATCAATACTTTAATAGAAACATATGATATGATGTTAATTACAAAGCAAGGTTACAAAGCAATGTGAAACTCTTGCTGTGTTCTGTAGAGGAAAGAAAGGAGATAGATATACTGGTATAATTTTGTAGCAAGATTCCAAAAGCTTTTTTGTCATTTTCCCTCATTGCTCCTAATTTTTCTTTTTTTATTATTATTTCAATGTTCACTATTGACTTTCATCCCTTATCTACAAATAACCAACAAACAGGTGTGTAACACAAATGTTAGATGTGTATTTACCCATTGAGGTTGCAATTGTGAGCCACCTAATATTCCTAAATTTCAGATTTTTCTCACTTAGAAATGATAATAACACCCCTACTATCCAGTTGGTGGAAAATCAGGATAATGATTTATGTCAAACCGCAATGATAGAAAGATAAAACAACCCTAACCCTCCCCTAAACCAAACTATTTAGACCGTGAAGCTGGCACAGACCAGTTTGACTCAGCTCGCAGAGGATGAAATGTGGGTGACAGCACCGAGAATGACCCAAGACTGATCTCTGAAGAGCTGATCATGATGAAAGGATTCGGTGATTTTCTTTCAGTGAAACAGATAATCAACCAATTGCTCACATGATACAGAATACAAAGCAAAACTTTTGTGAGAAATTATTGTAAGAATACTGGGCCTTTCAGTGGAGAGATCAGTTAAGAGCACCAGTTGCTCTTCCAGAGGACCTGGGTTTAATTCTCAGCATCCACAAGGCATCTCACACCTATCTGTAACTCCAATTCCAGGGCTTTCCTGTAGGCAAAACACTAATGAACATAAAATAAAAATTAATTATGTACTTTAAAAATATACTGAATAGCTCCTACGCAATGATTTTTTTAAACCTGACAACTCTCGGACCTAAGCACTATATTGTAGCATGAATCTTAAAAGTTCTTATTAATAATAATAACCATGGTCTCGCTGCCACCGTTTGTAACTAGTCCCCGACCGGCCATTATAGTGGTATTCTATTTGTACTGAAATGTGATTTTATTTGTATGTTAATAAATAAAGTTGCCTAGGGGTCAGAGCTATTAGCAAGCCATAGCGAAAGCCAGGGCGGTGGTGGTCCACGCCTTTAATCCCAGCACTTGGTAAGCAGAACTAGGTAGATCTCTGTGTGTTCAAGGATACAGCCAACATTGGAGACACACGCCCTTAATCTCAATACCAACCATAGAAAACCTGGAGGTCTATACAGAGAGGTAGTAATGAGGCAGTCACGTAGTTAGGTTTACAACCAATGAGAAGGCAGAACAGACTCTTATTTAAAAACGAACGCACAGGAAGTAGTTCCTTTTCGGAGAGGTCTCTTGGCGGGAGAGGCTAGCTGGCGGAAAGTGGTAAGATTCTTAGCTCTGACCTCTTGGGCTTTCGTTCTTACATTGGCTTTGTGTTTATTATTTAATAAGGCGGTTGGTTACATCTACATTTGGCGCCCAACGTGACAAGAATCCATAAGAAACCGCTTGACTTGCGGCGGGTCGTGGCGGGTCCGGGTACCCGCCCGGGCAGCCGGCTCCCTAGGCCAGGCGGCCGGCTTCCTAGCCCGGGTTCAGGCCGGACTGACCATAGCCCCAAGCAGTTAACTTAAAGCCGGTGCTACAAACAACTCGGGTCTGCCCTGCTGAACAGGATACCTGCCTGTAAATCCAACGCACGTGGTCGGAGTTTAAGGAAGTGTTTAGCCCAGGCTTGACTCTGCTCAAGCCGCAACACGTGGCTGGATTTAACTAACGTTGGGTGCCAGATGTAGCATGAATCTTAAAAGTTCTTATTAATAAAATCAAACCTGAGCCAGGTATTGGGGTGAACTGGAAGATCAGAGAACCAGAACAAGCCACAGCTAACCTCACCTGGCCAGTTTCTCAACTGGTCTTGTTTCCTCAGACTGGAAGTTTCTGTGTCCTCATCCCAATGGCTCTCAGATGAACTGCTGCTTGAAAGCCTGAAGCTTAACCAGCTAAAAGCTTCTAGTTTCTGGCCCTCACACCTTATATATCTTTCTGCCTTCTACCATCACTCCCTGGGATTAAAAGTTCACTCCCTGGGATTAAAGGCATGAGTCACCATGCTTGGCTTGCCTTGAACACATGGATTTCTGTCTCTGGAATGCTAGGATTAAAGGTGTGTGCTACCACTGCCTAACCTCTATGTTTAATATTGTGGCTGTCTGTCTCTGACCCCAGATAAGTTTATTAGAGTGCACAGAATTTGGGGGAATACAATACCACCACACTATATGTTTTTAATTAATTAATTATTATATATATACATACTTTGCCTGCATATGTGTCTGTGTGTCACATGTGTTCAGTGCCTGTGGGGGCAGAAGAGTATGTCAGACCCCTAGAACTGAACTTATGAGCTGCCATGTAGAACATGTGTTCAGTGCCTGTGAAGGCCAGAAGAGTGTGTCAGTACTATGGAATGGTCTGTATGTCAAACATGTTAATAAAGCACTGATTGGCCAGTGGTCAGGCAGGAAGAAGTATAGGCGGGACAAGGAGGAGAGAATTCTGGGAAGTGGAAGGCTGAGCCGGAGACACTGCCAGCTGCCACCATGACAAACAGCATGTGAAGATGCAGGTAAGCCACAAGCCATGTGGCAAGGTATAGATTTATAGAAATGGATTAATTTAAGATATAAAAACAGTTAGCAAGAAGCCTGCCACGGCCATACAGTTTGTAAGCAATATAAGTCTCTGTGTTTACTTGGTTGGATCTGAGCGGCTGTGGGACTGGCGGGTGAGAGAGATTTGTCCTGACTGTGGGCCAGGCAGGAAAACTCTAGCTACATGTCAGATCCCTAGAACTGGAGTTATGAGCTGCCATGTAGATGTTGGGAACCCAACCCAGGTTCTCTGGAGGAGTAATCAGTGCTCTTACCTGCTGTGGTGGTTTGAATGAGAAGGCCTCACAGATTCATATATTTGACTGTTTAGTCTCCAGGTGTTGGAAATGTTTGGGAAGATTTAGGAGGTAAGGCCATGTTGGAGGAAGTGTGTCACTGGGAGTGTGATTTGAGTTTTCAAAAGTCCATGCTATTTCCAGTTAGCTCTCTGTCTTGTACTTGTGGATAAAATGTAAGTTCTCACTCTCTGCTCTAACATCATGCTTCCTGCCATGCTCCCCACCATGATAGTCATGAGCTCCAACCCTCTGGAATCCTGAACCCTCAGTTTAAATACTTTCTTTTATAAATAACCTTGGTCATGGTATCTCACCACAGCAATAGAAAAGTAACTAAGAAAACTGCTAAACCATGCCTCCGTCCTCCACAAGCACTATATTTTTAATAATCTAAAACTTTAGTGCAATTCCACATTCTCCCATGCATGTTACAGTGAACATTTGTGGGAATCTACACCCAAAGAATCCAAGTTTGAATCATTCCAAGGATTTAATGTAAGATTTGAATAAATATTAGTCACATATAATATACTACTTCTAAAAATTTTAAACCCTTTCTACTGTAGAGATGAAAGCGAGAAAAGAGGGCCCTTGAAGGGTCAACTTGCCCCTTCTGTTAAAGTTCTCTACCCTGGGTGTGGAGTATACAGTGTAAGCTCCTGAGTCTGTGGCTTTCTGTGTGGTTTAGTACAAATACCTTAAGTTACTCTAGATACTTCTTTTCTTCTGTTGGGCTAACCTCTCAGGAAATTCCTAGTCTATTTTTATGTCTTTTATTTATTTATTTATTTTTTTGGTTTTTCGAGCAGGGTTTCTCTGTGTAGCTTTGCGCCTTTCCTGGAGCTCACTTGGTAGCCCAGGCTGGCCTCAAACTCACAGAGATCCGCCTGCCTCTGCCTCCCGAGTGCTGGGATTAAAGGCGTGCGCCACCAACGCCCGGCTATGTCGTATTTTTATAGAATCAATAATACAATATTTTATAATGGCCTATCCAATTCTTGATATGTTGGGGAGTTAGCATAGATAAGCCATAGGCTGCCTAGAATCCATCAGTTATTTAACTATATATTATATTTTTCTATTTGTTTGAGTAAACATTGAGAAAGCAATTGTCTAGTTGTTACTGGGATCTCACTCCCAAATCTGCTTATCTCTCTAGTCTTTGTGATCCCTTTTAATGAATTCAGATGAGACAGGGTGTAGGGTAGAAATAGGTAGTGTTTAATACAAAATAATATGAGGGGCTTTTAAGTGTGAGAAGAGCAATGAACAAAGGAGTCTTTCCAGAGACTACCTCACCAGTCACTAAATCACAGTCAAACCACCAAGGAGCTCTCTGCTAAAGAAAAGCATGTGGAGGTCAAAGGACAAACTTTAGGAGTCAGTTTTCTCCTGTCACCATGGGTTAAAGTATCAGCATCAAATCATTAGACCAGTGGTTCTCACCCTTTCTAATGCTGTGATCCTTTAATACAATTCTTCATGTTGTGGTGACCCCCAGTCATAAATTATTTTGTTGTTATTTAATAACTGTAATTTTGAGACCATTATGAATCATAATGTAAATATCTGATATGCAGCATATCTGTCTGATATGCATCCCCCAAATGTGTCACAACCCACAGGTTGAGAACCACTGCTTTAGGCTGAGCCATCCTGCCCTCCCTGAAGGAATGAACTTTTCATAGAAAACCTTATTTGGTTGTATCTTTACATTGTCAAAAGAACAGAGTGCATATTTCTTAGAATCCTTGCAGAAATATACCAAAGGACAGTGTTTAGACACTGTCCAGGAGAATGTGTCAATTACAGGAAAGGATTGGCAAATTCTCAAATGAACTGTTATCTGATAAATTGTGAGTCACAGACAGATATAGAGTAAAAATGAAACTACAGAATGCGTACTATTGCTATTAGATAGATACCAAAACCCACTCAGGATATATTGGTATTTTGTTTATAGGAAACTTAACACTGATGAAAAGTGTTGGCCACTGCCTGTGAAATTCTTAGTGCTACCACATTAAAGACTATGTTGTGGTGTAGAGGAGTTTGACAGAGGGCTAAAATTGTCTCATATCTTTTCAAATTTTCCTTCTTCTTAAAAAACTAATACTGTACATGATTTACTCCAAATACTAAAACATCATTAGTTCTACATACTGTCACTGTAAATATTGTTGAGATAGTTTGCATGCTTTTTTGAAAATCAAATCTTCAATTTTAGTGTGTATTACACATTTATTGCATTTCTAAATATAGACCAGGCACATTCCAGGTACCAAGTGGCTATGGGTGACCAGAAGCCATCATATTGTTTAGACAGCTCTGAGTGTTGGTCTAACTCAGTTTATGTCTACACTTTATTTATGCAGATTACAATTGTGGCAAAGAGTTCTATAGACATCTCATGGAGGCCTATACTTTCTATTCTTCTGTATCTCAGCCTGTGTTGCTGTTCGCCTGGTGAGGTCTCTGGACCCTGAGGGCAGGGAGTGAGGAGATGTGGAGACAATGACACAGACTTTGGGAGGTTGCAAGCAATCTCGTTTATTTTTAGGAAAGGGTAAGCCTTATATACACTATATACCTCATCCTGGGGATGAGGTCTTCCTTAGTGCTCATTGCGAAGTTGATACTTTCTGATAGGTTTTGGAATCTGCTGGCCATTTCTGGCCTCCAGGTCCCCCTTTTGTCTATTTTTGTAGGATGCCTATTCATTGCAGGAGCAGTATAGCACATGCTCTAGCTTATCTAAAACATGCAACAGTTCTGCCTGCCTCAAGCCTTTATGACTTTTTTCATAACTTCAAGACCAGAGTTTATATGCAATCATGTATAAGTTTTTGAGATAGGGTCTTACTATATAGCTCTGGCAGTCCTGGAATTCACTGTGAATTCTAAGTTGGCCTTAAACTCACAGAGATCCACCTGCCTCTGGCTCTGGCTCACTAGTGCTAGGATTAAAGGCATGTGCCACAACACCCAGCCCCCAAATCATATTTTTATTATGATTAGATTCTGCAAATTGTAAGTATGTGTATAATTTCTTTACTTCTTAAATTCATAATCTATTCTTGTTTTGAATTGCTTGCAGGGTTCATAACATTCTCCTTCTTCAGAACTACTAAATTTTATATTCATGTAGGAAAGAGAAATGCCAACTGTAGAAGTTATTGACATTAGGGTGCAGAGAGCTGAACACTTATATCCCTGGCCAGGCTACTCCTCAAAGGATGACTACAATAATAGACTTCATCCCTGGACAAGATCCAAACCAATCCTCAGGCAGAACTTGGACTGTGACAAAATGAATTCTTTATGAAGAGAATGAAGATGGGAATGGAAAAAGTTCTTTTTAAAAAAGATTCATTTATTTTTATTTTATGTGTATAAATGCTTGGCCTGTGTGTATATTTGTGTGCCACATGCATGCTTACTGTCCTCAAAGGCCAGAAAAGAGTGCCAGACCCCTGGAATGGAGTTGTGAATGTTTGTAAGCCACCATATGGTTGCTGTGAACTGAACCAAGTCCTCTTCAGGAGCAGCAGATGCATTCAACTAACTCTCCTGCCCCTCCTTGGTGCCTTTCAATCTGCCTGTTATATAATTTTTTTCCTCCATTGTCAAGTCCTATCTGAGTCCTACCTCTGGCACTGGGTTGAGACATGACTTTCTGAACTGCCAGGACAATTACCAGATTAATATCTAGCAGGGTCTTTCTGGTAAAGAACAAAGAATTCAGTTTCTACTCCTTCAAGAACCAATCCAATGGGCCTGTTAATCACCTGGGCTGGAAATGCTTTTCAGGAAAGCCATGAGATTTTAGAATAGTACACAGCCTACCCAAGGATGAAAGGTGGCATAGACTCACTGTGTTATTTAAAAGAAAGAAAGACAAAAACAGGGCATCTACCTCCCAAGCACTTGAATTGATGGTATTTGCCACTGTGAAAGGCCACAGAGTTAATGAATTTGTTTGTATACCACAGTACCATACAGAGTGAAATGAGCATGTGGTAACATTTAGAGCAAGGTTCTAGCAGCTAAAAGCATGTCTGCATCCA
>CABHPH010041505.1:0-20273 GCA_902168325.1 Peromyscus nudipes | reverse complement strand
TTTTTTTTTTTTTTTTTTGGCAGTGCTAGAGAATCAAATCCTAGATTGATATATGTTATGCAAATATTCTACCACTGAGCTACAACCCAGAGTATCTGTTTTCAGTTCTTTTGAGTATATACTTCAGAGTCAATTGCTGGGTCATAATTCTCTTTAGCTTTCTGGAACACTGCTAGGCCTTCTCACCATGGCTACACTATTGTATATACTCCCTCACTGTTGTATGGACATTCAGTTTTCCCTCCATCCTCTCAAACTTATTTCTACCACCACTTTTTCCCAACCCACCAAGAGAGCCTTTCTCTGTGGAGCCCTGGCTATTCTGGAACTCCCTCTATAGATCAGGCTGGCCTCGAACTTAGAGATCCACCTGCCTCTGCCTCCTGAGTGCTGGGATAAAAGGTGTGCGCCACGTCACTGGGCTTTTACTCCCATTTTTTAAATGGTCATCCTAGTTCATATGAAGTGATACTCTAATGACGCATTTCTAACTTTTGAATTGAAGTTGTTGAAGTCATAAACATGCTTTATTTTAAATAGTTTACCAAACCTCTTTTTCTAGAGCCTACCTTCAGCAACTGCTACTTCTTTTTATGGGTTTGTGCCAAGTGGAAAAGGTCTTACTGCTTCCTTTGAAGAAAACTAAATATCAGAGTTCAAAATACCACAACCTTGAATGTAAACAAAAAATTATGGTAAAAACCCAAAATGTTCACAACAAAAGGCCATTTTTTTACACTTCAGAGAAACTTACTTTTAAATAGGATCACTTTAAATCCAGATTAGTAGATAGCATGAATGAATGTATAAATACTAATTACTGAGAAATGAGATAAATATAATTGAGTATAATAATAAATTATGTATAATCATAAAAAGTTCAAGCTATTAGATTTTTTAAATCCCTAAATTCAAGGTAACTTTTAAACTGTAAGCCAATAAATTAAGAAATAAGGGGTAGGGAACTATTACTTGGCTACCTTTAGTATAGATGCTAAAATTTATATAAAAATTATAATTTCAAACATTAAGCTTAATCTGTTGAGTTGGCTGGTACCAGCCTCTATATAACTATTAATGAGTGACATCTGAAACATTAAACCTAAGCCTGAAGAGACCACTCAGTGGTTAAGAGTGCTCACTCTTCCAGAGAACCTGAGGTTCATTTCCCAGCATCCACATGGTGGCTCACAACCTCCTGTAACTCCAGTTCCAGGAATCCAGTATCTTCTGCTGGCATCTCTGGCCACCAGGCATGCACCTGGGTACAAAGACACATGGCAGGCAAAACACCCATACCCATAAATTTAAAAAAAAATTTTTTTTTAATGCCATCAACAAAAACCATTTAAGCTGTCAGTTCAGCTGGCTTAATACCACTTTCATCTGCCAGTCGGATTCATTCTGATAGGACCCTCTTCTTGATTGTCAAAATCCAAGTTCTGTAATGTTTTGTTTTTTGGTTTTTCAAGACAGGGTTTTTCTGTGTAGCCCTGGCTGTCCTGCAACTCACTCTGTAGACTAGGCTGGCCTCAAACTTGCCTGCCTTAGCCTCTGGAGTGCTGGGATTAAAGGCTTGAACCACCACCACCAGGCTTAAACTGGTTTTTATTGTTAAGAGCTATTAGTATAGTTAGTCACACACTAACAGAAACCCTGTACTTAAGGTCATCACCCTGTTTGCCCTGACAACCCTTTACCTGTTATCTCCATGAAATGTCTGCTTTGGACTTTCATAAATGCCAAGAAATATATTCTTTTGTGATTGGCTTCTTTCATTTAGGCTGTTTAGATACTTCCATATTGTAGCATCAATACTGAGCTTTTTTTAAATGTATTTTTCCATTGTTAGGTTATACTACATTTATCTACTTACAGACTTTGTTAGGTTATACTACATTTATCTACTTACAGACTGATGGGTATTTGTACTGCTTCCACAAATAATGTTGCTATAAACATTTGTGTACAAGTTTTGTGTGGGTGTTTTCATTTCTCTTGAGTATTCCTCTTCCACAGGAAAATTGTTGGGTCATATGGAAAAATATTTAGCTTTTGGGACATTGCTAAGTATTACTGAAAGCAGGTACACAATCCCTACCAGAATTACAAGAGGGCTCTAATTTCTGCACATCCTCAACACTTACTAGTTTTATTCTTTAATAATAACAGGTACTCTAGTATGAAGTGGTACTGGTTTTGCTTTTTAATTTACATTCCTCTAAGGAATATGTCTTCCCTATTTATAAGACTCCTAATGGACTCCTAAAACAGTATCACAGGCTGTATCATTTTTTTGTGTGGGGTGGGTGCACATACTTATGATCAAGTTAGAGTGATAAACTAAGCACATTCATTAACAATAAATAGAACTATAATAAAACTACTTAAACTCTTCATTCTTTTGAAAATTTCCCGTTTTTGTTTTTGGCTTTTCGAGACAGGGTTTCTCTGTAGCTTTGGAGCCTGTTCTGGAACTCACTCTGTAGACCAGGCTGACCTCAAACTCACAGAGATCCACATGGCTCTGCCTCCTGAGTGCTGGGATTAAAGGCGTGCGCCACCACTGCCTGGCTTGTTTTTTGTTTTTTTAACAAGGCTGAACACAAGAACTGAAATTGTGGAAAGCAAAAGTGTAGAGAAGAGAAAACTACCATACATCCCTATTTGAATAGTTTTGTCAGGACAAAACAAAAACAAACAAACAAAAAATCCAGTGTAACTAAAGCCAGAACAGTTCCTAAGAGTTAGTCCCTTAAGTGCCCATGAAAACTTAACTGGCGAAGTAGAAACTGCGGACAAGGCGGAAGGACCTGGTTCCACCTCTAACAGTGACCCGGAAGGTACCACCTGCACAGTGGCCTCACTTGTTTTTTGATCTGAATCTTGGTATTGCTGTCCACTGAATCCAATTTAGGCACCTAAACATAGTTTATAACCGGTTTTATTTTATCAACAATTTCAAAATACATATTTTACAAGCATGTAGAAATAGACTGTTAAAGCCAGGCATAGTGGCGCACACCTTTAATCTCGGCACTGGGGAGGCAGAGGCAGGTGGATCTCTGAGTTCAAGACCAGGCTGGACTACAAAGCAAATTCCAGGACAGGCAGGATTGTTACAAACCTGTCTCAAAACAGCAAAAATTTTGATCCATGAGTTTATATAAACCTCTAAGAGCTATTAAGAAATCATAAAAAAATCATTAAAAAAGTTTATAATACAGGAGACAAAAATCTATTCTAACTAGTATAGTTATGGCATGTATAGTGGTATTTTATTTGTGCTGAAATGTGATTTTATTTGTATGTTAATAAATAAAGTTGCCTAGGGGTCAGAGCTATTAGCAAGCCATAGGGAAAGCCAAAGGCTTCTAGTTTCTGGTCCTCACGCCTTATATACCTTTCTGCTTTCTACCACCACTCCCTGGGATTAAAGCTCGCCTTTCTGGGATTAAAGGCGTGGTGAGCCTGGCCATTTCCAAAGTGGCCTTGAACTCACAGAGATCCAGAGGGATTTCTGTCTCTGGAATGCTAGGATTAAAGGCGTATGCTACCACTGCCTAACCTGTTTCATATTGTGGCTGTCCTGTTCTCTGACCCCAGATAAGTTTATTAGCATATACAATATTTTGGGGAACACAATACCACCACAGGCATGTACCATTGTTGTTGCCTTAACAAGTAAGTCACATACAGCTTTGTATTGACATTGTGAACATTAAGTTACAAAGTGCTTGTAGCCTATTCTCTAGCACACTTAGCAACCTAATGTTAGCTGCCAAATGTATATATACCTACTTGTTACTTTTTGGAGAAAGGTCTCATGTTTCCCAGTCTGGCCTCAAACTCACTAAGCACACAATGACAATTTCTGATATGCCTGCCACCTCCGTGGGACATGGTACTGAGGATCAAACTTGGGGCTCTGCATACAAGGCAAGCACTCCACCAGCTGAGCTTGATCACCAATCCTTTCATTCCCTGCTTCTGGAGTTAATGTTATGACAACTTTTTACTCTTCTTGATCTGTTGTTTGAAACTTTATAGCTTTAAATGGTATTCTACTAGAAAAAGTAAAATTCTTCATGCTGCACCCCACTTTGATGCACTTGATAAACCATGGTTAAGTTTACTGCCAACCATTAGTAAACTCACTGGGATTTATATTACTAGCCATACCATTTAAAATATGTAAGGAAATCTGTTTCAAATATTGCAAAGACTCAAAAGAACACACAATCATATTTTTTATCATTTTATTAGGAATAATTTCAAATGGGTTATGAAGAAAACTTATTCACTGAATTTGATGAGTTTTCAAAAAATTCTTAAGATATATTCATCAATAAACAGTAAAGTATCAGCAGAACTATCATATACTGGGCGCAAAGAGTCAGGCTGATTCCAAAAGCAACATGCAACATAAAAAAGGTAACAATATAAAGGAAAACAATCTGCTGAGTATTAAAAGTTATCTCAATATGAACTCTTTGCAACCAGCACAGAATTAGCTATCAAATTCAAACCATATTGACGAGGTAAGTTTGGCTGATGGAAGCCAGGAGTCAATAATGTGAGGGTGGTGGTTGGTGGGGAATCCTCAGTAAGAAAACTGAATAGTGTTTTGGAGCACAACCTTGGCTGGTACAAGCAGTATTAGAAAAATCTTTTTTAGCAAGGGGTAGAAATAAATACAAATGGAATGCTACATTTTTAAATCAGCAGACTGTCCTAGGAATGATAAAGGTGTCAGTAAAGTATCAGGGGAATAACTTTATAACATTATTGGTGTGGGCTCAAAAAACACTCAAAACAGATTTGTTTAAAGGTGTCACAAATATATCCAGGCATTTAGGCTTAAGGGAAGTATAATAGTGGATACTTTTTTTCCCCCCAAGGAGAATTTCTCTTACACCCAAGCATATTGCTAAATAGCAACATTGTGCTTGGTAAACAATAATTGGCAACAAAATAAGTTTTAAATGCTGTAATATTCTGCCCAAACCTGTCTCAGATATCCTTTAATAACCAAGATGCAAACTAATTTTGTTGTAACAAGTCTAGACCAATTCTATCAAACATGTCCTTGGTTAGATATCCAGGTTCATTTAACGTTTTGAAAGTTCATTTGACAGCCAATCGAGTCCCTCATACAGACCAGTTCCTTGTGTAGCACAAGTGGCTTGAACATACCACTGTGAAGAAAGGAAAAGAAAATACTTGATTAACAAGATGATACATACTGCCATTTTTAAACAGAAAATATTAAGTCCCTCCCCATAAATGCCTAAGGGCACTACTGAGTAAGTAATTACAAGTATATAAAAATGGAAACTATAAAATCACAGTAATAAACACTAAGGAAATAAGTGATCTACTTTCATCCCTCAAACATGAATTTAATGCTCTCAGTAACTACAAAGGTCACTCAAAAGAATCCTTTAGGAATTTGCTCACTCGATCCATTTAAAAATCTCTAACAAATTACCACCCTGGTCCTTAAGACCCTCTCATTATACCCCATAAACTAAGGAGAACATACGTGCAGATTTTTTACACTTTGCTTTTTGTAGTGCTAGAGATCACACCCAAGGCCTCCTATGTGCTAGGCGAGTCCTCTGCCATTAGGCCACATTCCCAGTCTAAAAGTGGTTAAGTACCTGAAAGATTTTTGTTGATAGTCTAAGAACTTTAACTTTTCACGTAATTTTACTGTTTTAAAAAATAATTTTAACATCTTTGGTCTCACATATTCCAAAAAGTTTCACTTTTTAAACAGGAAAGATTCTTAATTGCTTGTATGAAACACAAAATCTAAATAATAAAAAAAGAGACCATGTTTCAAAGAAACAACCACCCCTACACACACAAAACTTGAAACACCTAGAAACAATTCACATTTAATGGATAACTTACTCATTTTTAACTGACTAGTCTTATTCTACCTTAGAAGAAAAAAGGTATCTTAATGTTGCAAAGCCATTGTAGGTTTACCATGTTGCCAATTATCTGAGTATCAAATACCCTAGTAACCCAGAAGGGAGGGGAAGGGCACAAATTCCTATCTCCACAGTATGAAAAACTTCTATCTCTTACAATGCATCTTTTTTTAATTCTAATGGGACATCACAACAGTCTACATAATAAACAAACAGTATCTGCCTTGTTGACAAGTTAATGCAAAGCTGCTGTAGAATATGGGACACTATTGCTTTTTGACTGTATCTTTGGTTTTTTGAAGACATGGTCTCATGTCTGTGATACAATTTCTATGTTTATGTTGGACTTTGCCAATATATCAATCACTGATAGGTTATTTAAAAGTAAGCACAGTATTATAAATTTGTATTCAAACAGATGTGTCAGTTGAGGTTCTTCCCTAAGGTTCTGAAGTTAATAAACAAAGAGCACTAAATGATAGGATTTAAGATACAGCTGCTAAATCGTGTGCCTTTTATAAACAGCACCAAATGTAGGGCTTGGTATGACTGCACATGCCTGCAATCCTGGTGACTGGGAAAGAAAAGCAGGAGAATGTCCCTAAGTTCAAGGCCAGCATAGGAAAAAAAAACAACAAGCAAAGTATAAAATCCTTGCTCAACTACAGATGCTAAGTGGTAGGGTGACTGCCCTAACATGTGAAAGAAACTCTGGGTTCAAACCCCAACACAAGAAATAGTAAAAATAAAACATTTGTATTAAAACAAAACAAAACAAAAAACCCTGGAGAACTATTTGAATGATACAAATTAAGAATGCCTGTAATCTCTACATATTCAACTCTTAGTACTGTTAATGTATCAATACAGAAGATAAAGTTAATAAAATTAAATAAATAGAAAAGTGAGAAACTCAATATTTTTAAAAACAAAATTTAATGCAATATTTATAGTATTGAAATAAAGCCCGAAAGGGCTGGTTTTTAGTATGTTATGCATTTTCTATAAACCATATTACTAGAAATGTCCTATCTGTCCAAAGGAAATAATTATTACACATTTAAACTGGGCAGGCATGGTGGCATAGGCAGAGGCAGACAGATCTCTGTGAGTTTGAGGCCAGCCTGGTCTACAGAGTAAGTTCCAGGCCAGCCAGGGTTACAGTTAGATCCTATCTCCAAATAATAATATCAATAACAATAACAATAACAATACTAATAAGCAGCTGAGTATTAGCCTAATTACCCTACTTTCACCAGTGAGGAGGTTAGTGTCAACTTCAAATACTTACTGTTCTGTTACGGAGAGACTGAAGACCTAACTTATCTGTCATCTCACTGATGGCCATAGCATTTGGCAAATCCTGTTTGTTTGCAAACAGCAGCAGCACTGCATCCTGCAGCTCATCTTCCAGAAGCTGGAGATAAAGGTTAAACCATTACCAGTTACCTTCTAAAATCAGACTACTCACAAATCTTAAATATGCATTTTATTCAACATTAAAAAAGCTACTAGACACCAATTAAATTTCTCTATGTAAATTTCAAGCATTCTTATAAATCTCATCCTTCAGTTTGAGCAAATAATGATTGGCCTTTAAGAAGGTGGTTCTCAATCTTCATGCTGCAACCCTTTAATACAGGTCCTCTTGTTGCAGTGATCCACAACCATAAAATTATTTTCGTTGCTACCTCTGTAACTGTAATTTTGCTACCATTATGAGTTGTAATGTAAATATCTGTGTTTACGATGGTCTTAGGTGACCCTTGTGAAAGGAGCATTTGACCCCCAAGATGGGGTCTCGAACCAAAGGTTTAGAACTGCTGAACTACATAAATAAATCAATAGACTATAGAGGGCTTTTCTGTGCATTCTTAAGAACTTGGAAATAATATAGTTTCCCAAGTTTACTTCTACCTCTAAAATGTGTGACCACGGACAATACCACAAAAACACATCTTGAAAATGACCAACTTAAAATACATACTTACCATTTTCTGCAGCACAGCTGCTCCTTCCTGAATTCTTTCTCGATCATTGCTATCTACCACAAAAATAAGACCCTAGGGAAAATTTTTTTCAATAAATTATAACAGTTAAACTTAAGGGCAACACTAAATATAAAATATACTAGCAAAACAGTACGGAGAATTAGACACATGGTAGAAAATGTTCTTGCGTCCTGGCTAGGTTTACGCCAAGAAGCTAGATCTGATAGGAGGAAACCTCAAGTGAGAAAATGCCTCCAGAAGAGCCAGCTGTAGGACATTTTCTTTCTTTCTCTCTTTTTTTTTTTTCCCCAGACTTATTATGTGCATGTGTGGGTGAGGTATGTGCACATGAATTTAAGTGCCTACAGAGGTCAGAGATGTGAGGAGTTGTAAGGAGTTGTAATAGCAGGCAGTTGGAAGCCACCTGATATGGGTGCTGGGAACTGAACTCAGGTCCTCAGGAGAGCCGTCTCTGCAGCCCCTGTAGGATATTTTCTTAATTACTGATGTGGGAGGGGGAGGGGAGGGCCCAGCCCACGGTGGGTAGTGCTACCCCTGGACAGGTGGTTCTGGGTTGCTTTGATCATCATGTTTCATCATAGCAGTAGTAACCCTAAGACAGAATGTTTAAAAATAGTTTTTAAAAGTCTCTAATACAGGGACAAGCAAGACAATACAGCAGATAAAGGCACATGATGACCTGAGTTTGGTCCCCAGAACCCACATGGTAAGAAGAGACTCATTCCCACAATGCAAGTCTAAGTGGCATACCCTCTGCCCCCCAACACACACCAGAAAATAAAATTAAAATAAAATAAAATAAAATAAAATATGACTTTAAAACTACAAAGAATTTCTGTTCTGGCTAATTTTATGTCAGCTTGATGCAAGCTAGTCATCTGAGAAGAGCAACCTCAGTTGAGAAAATGCTTCCATAAGATCTGGCTGAAGCCGGGCGTTGGTGGCACACGCCTTTAATCCCAGCACTCGGAGGCAGAGGCAGGCGGATCTCTGTGAGTTCGAGGCCAGCCTGGGCTACCAAGTGAGTTCCAGGAAAGGCGCAAAGCTACACAGAGAAACCCTGTCTCGAAAAACAAAAAACAAAAAACAAAAAAAAAAAAAAAGATCTGGCTGAAGACAAGCCTGTAGGGCACTTTCTTAATTGGTGATGGATGTGGGAGGGTCCAGCCCATTGTGGGTGGTACTATCCCTAGGCTGGTGGTCTTGGGTTCTGTAAGAAAGCAGGCTGAGCAAGCCATGAAGAGTAAGCCAGTAAACAAGGATCTTCCATGGTCAAGTTCAAGGCTCATCTATTGAAAACTGATTTATGCACCATGTAATTTTAACCTACCATTCTTCAAATGCAAAAAACCCCCAAACTTTATTAACCAATGACTACTTTTCTCAATGCTAAGAGAAACAAATGTTGCCCCCTTTCTCTTCCCTATCATATTAAATACAGTAACATGCAAGTAGCGAAAGAGTTACAGGTCCGGAGGTGTCCCTCAGAGGGGACGATGCCTGTCTGACAGGCAGGAAGCCCTGGGTTTGAGCTCTTACACTGAATAAAACTGGATGTGGGGCTGCACTCCACTGTGAATCCAATATTCAGGAAGCAGAAGCAGGAGATCACAAGCTCCAAGGGACCATCAGCTACACTTTGACTTTGAGGGTGGCATGGGCTATGTGAGACCCAGTCTCAAAAATAAACAAAACAAACAAACAGAGGCTACATAGTGAAGACAAAAGGAAAAAAATGAAAGGCTCCTCAAAAATTTATGACCTATGTGGATTTATGTATGCAGTAAAAGGCATGTGCAAAGTGTAAAAAAGAGAGATGACACCAATAGTTTTTTTGTTTTAAATAAAGAAATTAGAATTGAGAATTGTATAATGGTACTAGCATGTTCTTTTCAGGTGTATGAAATAACTTCCTGATAGTTTAAAGTTAATCATCTTTAAGAAAAAGCATTTTCACTAGTAAGAAGAGAACTGTATAAATATAATTTTTTCTTTAAATTATTATTATATATTTCTTTATTTTTTGAGAATATAATTACATCATTTCTCCTCTTCCTTTTTCTCCCTCCAGCCCCTCCCATTCACCCCCAGCCTCTTGCTCTTTTTCAAATTCATGGCCTCTTTTGCTTTGTTGTTAATATATGCATCCCTAAATACATCAATACAAGCTGCTCAGTCAACAGTTTTTTATATACTTTATCATAGAAATAAAAAAAAGTCTTGCTCCGAAAATGTTGCTTGCTAACTCCAATTGGAAGAAACAAGCCCTAAGCAAATATCTCAAGAAAAACTCGAGGTTTGCATGGTCAAATAAGAAATTCGTAACAAAAAAAGCAACAGTAAGAATTTTAAAGCTATTCACAAATATAATTCTATACAACAAAAGTAGCAATGGGGAACTGAATTAAGACTTTTCTGAAAACTTCCACATGACACAGCATGAAATTCTCAGCTAGTAAAATGTTAGTAAATTGCATCTCTGTTAAAAGTTTACACCTTATATTATACTTAAGTGCTTGGTTAAATACTCTTTCTAAAACTCTGACCCAACACAATTTTTTAGTATTTTTTAATGAGAGTGTGTGTGTGCCTGAGTGTTAATGTGTGGGCAGAGGTATCAGAAGAGAGCATCAGATCCCCCTGAAACTGGAGTTACAGATGGTTTAAAGCACCATTTGGGTGCTAGAAAACAAATCTAGGCCTTTTGTGAGAGCAACAAGCACTGCCAAGCCACCTTCCCAGCCCCAATCTCATATTCTTAACATTCCATTTTCATTTTCTAAATGTAAATAATGTCATCTGTTCCAAAGTAACATTAGTAGGAAGGAGATTTTAAGAATAAGTTCTAAGTTAGTCCTTTCCTGTAATTGCCTAGGATCAACAGTATGGAAAAGCTTACTTCTAAAATTAAGTCCATCTGTTTGAAGAAAAGATGACTTAAAAAGCCAAATTGGGTGCAGCAGAGTTGGTTCCGTGGTTATGAGCACTTCCTGTTCGGATAAAGGACCCAGGTTCAGTTCCCAGCACCCACATGGCAGCTCACAACCATCCTTAACTCCAGTTTCCAGGAATCTAACAACTTCTTCTGGCTCTGCAGGCACCAGGCATGTATGTGGTACACATACATACATGTTGGCAAACAAACAAAATCATACAAAATAAAAATCAGCCTTTTTAAAAAAGCCAAATGAATTATTTAGAAAAGCAAAATAATTGGACTTATCTAATGATGGGAGAGGAATTTACCACAATAAACAATTAGTTTCATTTAAGTGTTAGGAGTTAGAAGTGGTTAGGAATGCTAGAAATGCAAGCTAGAAGAGCTTAGCTGTAATTACACCAGGCCACACAGGGCTTTCCCTAGCAGGCCACAACTCCCTGGAATGAAGAATGCTCTGGTCTTTAATTCTAAGGTCATCCAAGGAGGCCAGGATAGATCTAATCTTAAGTTCATGATTCACATGTCTTACAAAGCATTCGAAACAAATATAAGGATGAGACTATTATTACAAGGTTTAAAACCAGCAAGATTTACATCATGCCTAATTTTACTTCAGATACACATGAGAGTTTATTGTGTTAGCTTCTATTTCCACAATGAAGTTTTTTTAAAGCCTGTACTTTTGCAAAATCTGTTTTCTATCCAAAGCCATGTGAATTAACATTCTTGTTTTTTAGTAAAAAAAAATTATGCCACATAATTATTTTTATATTCCTACACTTGTACTACTTAGGCCAGGATTGTCCCCGCTACTCAACAAGGGTGTTTATCGCTACCAGGCAACAGTATGCCTCAATGCAGAATAAGCACAGCACTGCAAATCTTAACTATCCCAAGCACTTAGTATACGACGTCAAAAAATTCTCAACTTTGGTAGTAAAACAAAAACCTGATGTATAAGTCCTCATTATGGTAGAAAAGACAAAAGAACTGAGACCAGGTTAACAACAACAAAAAAAGAGTTCCTCAATCTTTGCTTTTTAAAGATAGGTTCTCCCTATGGAGCCTTAGCTGGCCTGGAACTTGCTATGCAGGAACAGGCTGGACTGAATTTAGAGCCATCCTCCTGCTTCCCAAGTTCAATTACAGGTTCCAATTACAAGTATGTGCCATTGCTGTCTAACTATAATTCCATCTTGAAGTCACTTCTAAGTTTCTGTTTCCTCACATTTGGAAACCTCAGCATTGGGCCGGGCGGTGGGGTGCACACCTTTAATTCCAGCACTAGGGAAGCAGAGCCAGGCGGATCTCTGTGAGTTCACAGAGTAATAAGTTCCAGGACAGCCAGAGCTACATGAGAAACCCTGTCTCGGAAAAAAAAAAAAAAACAAGAAAAGAAACCCCAGCACAATGGTGCATGCCTACGATCTTAGCACTCAGAGGGAGAGGGAGCACGAGAACAGAACTAGGAGTGTTCTTCTTACCAGGAAATGAGTGTGCAAGCGTGCAAGCATTTGTAGTTGTCACAACTTCACTTGGAAGGTACAGTGGCTACTAGCATTTAGTAGGTAGACACAAAGGATGCTATTAAACATCCTACAATCCAAGAAAGGCCTCCCCACAGTTCAAAAATGTCCGTAGAGCTGCTATCATAAGAACACAAACTAGCCAAATCAATACCACAAAAGAACTTGCTAGAAGTATCAAATCTAAGAAGCTTGTCCACAGGATCAATCTGTACTTTTAACAGATACCCAGTGATTCACACACTTACTAAAGTGCTAGAACACTAAGACTGCTTGGCTTACATGTTCAAGATTCTGACCTATGACTGGACTTGTGAGATTTTCAAGACTCCCTCAAAAGTGCAGCCAAATTTGACAACTCCCAATCTACATATTCCCTACGGTCTCTTTCATGCCAGTATATACTATATAATATAAAAATCTCCTACAAGTTAACAAAGCAGACTGAACTAAATCAAGTTCTACCACTGTCTTAGGTCCACTGTGATATATAACTCAAAATTAAGGTTAAGAATCAAAGGAACTACGATAAAATAATTCATTCTTGAGAACTCATTTACTCCTATCCAAAATCTCACTGGAGTAGCTACATTTAATTCTTCTACACTATGTAACTGAACTTGGAAGGCATGACTAAGAGTATACTAAAGAATGAAATGGGTGATAAGAATGTAAACAAGTCAACATTCAATATAACATTCAGAATTTATATATGAAATCTATAAATTAAAGTTACAAATATATGGTATATCTCACCTGGGTATTCTGGAAGTAATGCCTCCAGAGAGGCCTAATTTTATCTTGACCACCGACATCCCATACTGTGAAACAAATGTTCTTATACTCCACTGTTTCCACATTAAAACCTGTAAGAAAAAAAAAAGAAAACAAAATGACCACTATCTCTAATTAAGTACCAAGAAATAAACCCTTTTAATGTGGAATTCTCTTAGAATAGCTTTTTAAGTCTTACCAATATCAACTCTAAGATTAACAAAAACAAAATTTAATTTTTCACTGCATATAGTTATCTATAAATTTTCTTACCAATGGTGGGAATGGTGGTGACTATCTCCCCTAATTTCAGTTTATACAGAATTGTCGTCTTGCCAGCAGCATCCAATCCAACTAGAAGAAGACACCATAGATTTAAAATCTGAATCAAATATACATAAGCAATTCAACAATAATTTAGTTTCAAAGTAAACATTAACTGATACGCAAATGAGTTAAAATGTAATTTTTCATTTTTCTCATCACCCATCCCCATCAACACCTTCCTAATATTTGCCCTTTTCCTTGTAGACCTATAGACACAGAAAAAAAGGAATTGGCAGGCTTGCATTCTAATCTCTGGGCACTGTATCACCAACTAGGTGAGTGCCTTTGTTGGAGACAGGGTCCCTTATGTATCCCAGAATGGTCTCAAACTCATTATGTGGCTGAGGATGGCCTTCAACTCTTGATATTCCTGACTCTCTCTCCCTGAATACTAGTGCTAGGATTATAGGTGAGCTGTGCCTGTTAGAAATGGAGAAGCCAGTATAGTACACCAACTAAGCCTCATCTCCAGATCAAAAATTAATCGTCTGTTTAATATTTACATAGTGTATTTTGAATAAATGCTCTTCATGCTGGAGAGGTGACTTAGTGGTTTAGAGCAAGTACTAGTTTGGTTCCTGGCAGCCACTATCACATGTCTCATAAATGCCTTTCACTTCATCTCTAAGGGATCTGATGCTCTCTTCTGGCCTGCACAGGCAGTACACTCATGTGCACATACCCGCACACTGACACAAATAACTAAAAATTAAAAGTGAAATCTTTCTTTTAAAAAGTTCTTAATGTGTGGGGCGGGTGGGGGGGGCGGGGAGCGGACATATATAGCTATGTACTAGTCTCCTGATAGGACTAATTTTTGACTAAATCTGTATCAATATCAAATATGCACAAATAAGATTCAAAGTCTTGATTTGTGTTTTGAAAATGGTCCTATCATATTGTTCTCCAATTCTTAATTTTAATCTTTTTGTTGTTGTTATTCTCTAAAACAGGATCTCATGTAGCCCAGACCTCAAACTCACATTGTACCAAAGCTGGCCTCAACATCCTGATGCTTCTGCCACTGCCTCTCAAGTGCTAGAATTACAGGCATGTGCTATCACATATGGCTAAATGTTAATTCAAGAGATGCAGGTAAGTAGAAGGGAATATGCTTGTTGATGGGACAAAGTCTATCTTAGAAGGTATTATATAAGCCTCTTTATTATAGTAATGGTGAAGAACTGACTAAATGCTTTTAAGTATGACTCTCAAAACCTATATATTGTTGTCGATTAAAACTCTCATAAATAAAAGATCAATATCAAATAACTTCATTGAATGTACTATTTTTTTTAAAGAACATCTCTTTTGGCTGCCTTCACTTATTTTATCCCAGAATTTAAAAACAAAATCAACAGAGCATTAGTTTAGGCAAAAATACCTACTTAATGTTTAAATCAAACCACAACTTAAGACATGAAAACAGTGCTAGCAGGTTTTAGCCTCACCTATCAGGTTATAGTCCTGTACACTTCAGTGTGACTTTTTAGTTGGTCCAAGAGAAATGAAAAGCTACAGGAGTTGGACTTCAACCTATAGAACAACCTTTTCAACCCATCTCCTGAAAACAGTAGCATCTTTCTGATGCAGTTGAAAAGGAAGAAAGTCAGCACTCCTCCTGACAGCAACAGAAAAGGCCCCTAGGCCGTGACAACATGAACATGGCTTGTGCTCCACCGATTTTTAGGAATCTACCTTGGAGAGAGGGAAGGTGAGGGGGTGTTGAGGAGTGAGAGAAGGGTGGAACCATCCATTCATTTCCTTACTCCGATGCGCTCTAGCTGAACCCTGACTCTCACCTGTTGATACTGGGTACCAGCTTTTTCTTTCCAAAGGACTATGACATGTATTAGTCAGTGACTAGTCTGCTCTCACTTACAGACCCAAGAAAGGTTAACTGTTACACAAGTATTTTGTTTTCCAAATGTGAAATAGTATCAACAAGATGAGTAAATTCGAGGGTGTAGCTCAATGGTAGAGCTCTTGCATAGCAAGTATAAGGCTCTAGATTTGGGGGAAAGGAGCAAAAACAAAAACAAAAACACACACTTGGGAGGCAGAAGCAGGTGTAGCTGTGAGTTTGAGTCTACACACAAACTTGTTCACAAATGTGCACAATGACATTATTTATGAGAACTAAACATAACTATAAATAACTGATAAACGGGTAAACAAACTGAAGTTTTCCACACAAGGGAATTGCCATCTGGTCACAAAACATCATAGACGAGTACATGTCACACAAAAGATGAAAACAACCATGACAAGGGAAAAGGCCAGACATAAAAAAGCCACATTATTATTTCATTACTGAAATGTCCAAACAGTAAAACCTATAGAAACAAAAAATATTAGTGGTGGCCATGGATGCTAAAAGAGAAAAACAGCAGTGACTGATAAAAGTTATGGGATTCCAATGCCATTACAATGAATGAAGAGGTGTTGGAGAGGCAAGAAAGACGGAGGATTAGAAGTGGCTTTTTGTTTTGGTTTGTTTTTTAATTAATATTTTTTAAATTTTCTTTTGGGAGGATGCTACAGGGGTGAGGTATGGAGGGACTGGGAAATGAATGGGATTGGGGTGCGTGATGTAAAATTCCCAGAGTCAATAAAAATTATGTTGAAAAAAGCAGTCATGGAAATATTCCAGAATTTGACAATGTTACAACTTTGTAAACATAACAATTATACTTTAGGAGTGGCACATTTTTTATTACAGTTAATTTTATTTTTTTGTGTGTGAGTTTCTATGTGCATGTGTGTGGCTACATGCACGAATGCACAGTGCCTGGGGAGTCAGAGGACAGCGTGCAGGGGTCACTTCTGTCCCTCCACCATTCCACTCCCAGAGACTGAAGTCCAGTGGTTAGGCCTGACAGCAAGTGCCTTTATCTGCTGAGACATCTTGAAGGTTCACGGTGGCTTATGCTTTATGAACATATGCCTCTATTGACAAAAATCAGAAACACGAAATAGTTGGTCAGTGGTGTAATCTCAGAACATGGGAAATGGGACAGAAAAATCAGGAATTCCAACTCAACCCTAGGCTATATATGACCTTGTGTCACAAAACACCCACCAACGTAAGAAAGCTAATTCTGATGCCGGAGCTCTCAAATAGTATTTATATACTGTGATCTTACTTTTAAGATTTTAAGACTACTATAGCTTAATATTCTATCTAGTTCCTCAGAGGTTTGACCATTTAAACTGAAATTGGAACTACCAGTTACTGAAAAATAAGGTTAGGGTTTTTTTTAATTAATGTTTGGATTTTTTTCTTTTTTTTTTAAATGTTTGGATTTTCTACCCAACATAGTTGAAGAGTATTTTCCCTTTTATCAATGAGTTAATTAGCAACAAACTATCAAAGGTTAGTAATTATGTTTGCAAATAATGGCATAAGAAAATGCTTGTAATATATTAAGTAAAAAGGAACAACACAAAACAATTTTAAAGGAATAAAACCTTCTAAAATGTGGAGAATAAATATGATAAGTAGGAGCTGAAGAGATGGCTCAGTGGTAAGCATTTACTGTTCTTCTAGAGGACTTGAGTTCAATTCCTAACACTCACACCGGGCAGTATACAACTGCCTGTAACTCCAGTTCCAGATCTCTCTCTCTCTCTCTTACACACACACTTACACACACACACAAAGTAATAATAGTGAAATGGTTGAATAACAGGTGATGATCACTTTTTTCATGTCTAAATTTCACAAAAATGACTTAAAAAAGAATCAGAACCAAGAATTAACCTTAATAAAAACATTTATAAAATGTTTTTGAGGGAAAAAAACATCATTCTAAGCTTAAAGCCTCACTTATTAGTATATTTTTATTACTTATAGTGTATTTTTTAAAATTGGCAAATAGAGGATCCTTCCTAGTACTCAGGAGATACATCAGAAGTTCAAGGTCATCCTTAGTTACATAGGAAGTAGGTCAGCCTGCCCTATATGAGATCCTTTCTCAAAAAACCTGGCAAGATGGCTCAGTGGTTAAAGATCATCCTTAGAAGCCTTTTCCCCACGTTCAAAGAAAATAGGTTAAGATTAGTAACTCCTCTACCAAATACATTAGTAATTTCAGAAATAAAATTTAAGTATTGATTTACCAAAAGCACATCTTATCATAGACCTCAAAGATATGGACCTTACAAAGATCTTACACTTCAGAGCTACTGCTTTCTAACTCTGGCTACCTGAGTAATCTAAGGTAGAAACTAATTGTCCTTCAACTTAAATTTAGTATTATTCAAATGAGTAAATTTCCCTTATAAATAACTAGTACATCATTTCTGTTGATCAAGAGTCTAGAAGATTTTAAATTCAATATATTGTATTGGCTATTTGTTAGTGTTTGAAACATAGTCTTCCTGGCCTCAAATTTGAGATCCTCCTGTTTCGGTCTCCTTGGTGCTCGGATTATAGGCACACACCATCACGCTAACCCAGGCTTGACTTATTTTTAATTATGGTTAACTATTAGACATATCTTCCAACATCTTCTCTAATTTTAGGAGAGCAGCTAGTACGGAAATTACGTTTTCATCTTCACAGTAGTTGGGTAATCCAAACACATTAGCTAACTACTACTATCTCTTTATATGCTTTTAAACAGTAATCTAGGGCTACAGATGTAGCTCAGTGGTTGTGTTATGTGCTCAAAACTTGAGACCCTAATTTTAATCCCCAGCACCAAAAGAATAAACAGACTATGAAAAGCTTTTGACTCAAGGAGGCATATATAAGCCTGATAAAGAAAATATGAGCCCATTAATGAGAGAGAGGGGTGAAAAAATCATTCAGGGCTAGGTTTAGGGTACAGTATGTAGACTACAAGCACAAGGCCTTGAGTTCCAGTCTCAAAACCACACCACAAAGCAAATACACACACAGGAGCACATGCGTACATGTGTACATACAATCATCCATTCACTGATATTCCCAATACTTGAATGGGTAAGATACCATAAAAGTGATTATTGATTACAAGGTCAGTCACTCATAAAGCCACAAAGAAACAACAACAAACCCCAAAACTCTTAGGAATTACCAAACTTCCAAACCACTATGCTCCCAGTTCATGCACATAACCCTGACACGTATACCTCCTCTAATGAGTTATCATAAAAGTTGACATTATGAATAGAGTGCTTTTAGCCAAGGAAAACTCCAGGTGTGGTGGCACACATCTTTACCCCCAGCCCTTGGGAGGCAGAGGAGGGTGGATCACTGTGAGTTTAAGGCCAGCCTGGTCTATATAATGAGTTCCAGGACAGCCAGAGCTATGTAGAGAGACGCTGTATCATAGAACAAAAACAGCAAAAAGAAAGCGAACCTGAGTGATCACCTCCTTAACATAAAGAGTAACCCCAACCCATGACTTCTGTCTCTTTTGTCATCACAGCAGGTTAAAAGCTTGACTACTTCCGTTTTCTTCCAGTCATTACTTAGGATGGATGGGAAAAGTTTCTCAAACGTGGTAAGGTGCTTAAAGCCTCATTTTACCCTTTTCAGCCATCCCTTGAGCCAGCCCAGGACTGTAACAAAGAAAGTCGGAATCCATCTACAATAAATCCTTTCTTCTTCAGTAACACAATATTGTACTGGCTAATCTCGAAGACACTCATTTATCTCAGTCCAAAGTCCTTCCTTTGACTTCAGGTCCTTTTCCACACTGCCAATTTCCAACCACGTAAGGCTTAAAGAACACTCCGGCCCTCCTAAAATAACTGTCCTCTTCATAAAGGGGAGCTGAGGAACTGTGAAAGAAAACGTTTTCCCTTAGCTTTGTGAATGAGTCATGAACAATTGTTTTCTGGATTGTAAGGAAGCTGAACAATAACCAACTTGTACCCCCATACTCTGCAACATTACAGAAACTGAAGCACTTCTTGGTAGGGGGTGCTCAATACGATCCCTTTCTCCTCACACTCAACAAGTGTCAAAAGATACTATTCAGGTCCTTGGAATTCAGCTGTGAGGTATTAAGGAGAGAACTCTCACTTCATCCTAGTGAATGGCCTCAGTGGGCAATAAAACCTGCCACTGAGAAGCAGTTTTTAAACAAACTATTTTTTAATAGATTATCCCGAACTCAAGAGTCATGTTCAGTTCAGGTGCTTTAGAACTATCCAGTTAAAAAACTTTTTCGTTTCTAAAGTTGACTTTTTAATTTTATTATTATCTAGGCCAGACAGATAAAATTAGTTTGAAAGAGCAAAGATAGTAAACCAAACAGGTTTAGTGTTTTAGGTTTAGAGCTGAAAGACGGTCATGGGATAAAGTCTGTTTTCACAGAATAAGCTTCATAACCATGAGAAAATAAAGTCGAATCCAGACCAAGGTAAAGTTTAGTAAAATGAGCTCAGGGGACTCCGGGCTTCTTGCTCAAACCTTGGGTGCTCCTTCGCCACAGTGGGCCTGGTCACTTCCTGCCCCAGGCGGCTCCTGGCTGGGCTCACATACCAATGGTGTGTGCACAGGGCGTACACGACCAGGAAAGGGGGAGGAGGAAGGCTGGAGTCGCCCAGCCTCACTCTCGGCCGCTGCCCACAGCCAGAAAAGTGAGGCGGAAGATTGCACCCTTAGGATGGCCTCGCCACGGTGAACTAACCCTGGAGCTCGGCTCACTCTTCTCAGGCTCTCAATTAGATCGGGGAGAGAAAGGCAAGCAAAGCCGAGAGCGAGGAAATCTGGCCCAAGTCTCCGGCTCAGCCTCTGTGGGAGACAGATCACTCA
>CABHPH010041501.1:0-14824 GCA_902168325.1 Peromyscus nudipes | reverse complement strand
TGTGTGTGTGTGTGTGTGTGTGTGTGTGTGTGCACGTGTATGTGTGTGTGTTAGTTACAACAATTACTTATCATGTATTTCTAGATTCCAGCATGTGCCTGCCACATAGGAAGCATTCAATTCAGACTCTTCAAAAACAAGTACAAGATGCATGTTAGTGTCAGAACTGAATTCCTGACCATAAGTTATCATCTTCCATAATTCTATATTTTAATGCTTCTCTTAAATTATCACTTCCACAGTCTTGGTTTAAGCAATCTCATTTCTTATATTGCCTCTTAAAATGTTCTCCTGATACCAGTTTCTTTTACAGAGAGACACAGTTGTAGATTTAACCAACCGCCTTATTAAATAATAAACACAAAGCCAATGTAAGGATGAAAGCCCAAAGAGGTCAGAGCTAAGAATCTTACCCGCTTTTCTGCCAGCTAGCTTCTCCCACCAAGAGACTTCCGAAAGGCCTACCCCCTGTGTGTTCGTCTTTAAATAGGAGTTCTGTTCTGCCTTCTCATTGGTTGTAAACCCAACTACGTGACTGCCTCGTCACTGTCGTCTGTCACTGTCCAAGTTTTCTATAGTTGGTATTGAGATTAAGGGCGTGTGTCTCCAATGTTGGCTGTATCCTTGAACACACAGAGATCTACCTAGTTCTGTTTACCAAGTGCTGGGATTAAAGGCGTGGACCACCACCGCCCCTTACCAAGTGCTGGGATTAAAGGCATGGACCACCACCGCCCTGGCTTTCGCTATGGCTTGCTAATAGCTCTGACCCCTAGGCAACTTTATTTATTAACATACAAACAAAATCACATTTCAGTACAAATAGAATACCACTATACACAGTATCCATTTCCATCAGTTCAAGCCATTAATCTGGTTTTACAGCTCTCTTTCATGAAATTCTCCATAGCTCTCCACTCACTCCGGGTAAGATCTCAGTCATAAATGAGATCTTGTAAACCCTTCATGGACCTTCCTGTGCAGCCATATTCTGCAGTGCATTTTTTTAAGGTTTATATCCACATTTAAGAGAATGTCATTTGGCTCAATTTCAAGTTAAGGTTATGTTCTTTGATCTAATCTATGGTCCATTTAACATGTAATCCCTTCATTTGAAATCTCCTCTCTTCTTTGTTTAACTAATTGCTACTGCAATTTAAAAATCACACACAATAATTTTTCACCACTTCCTATAGTCAACAAGACCAGATAAGCTCCCTTTCTGTGCAGTTCGATGGAGTTTAGTGTGAACATATAGAAGTACTCGAGCAGCTGTTGAGACAGTGATACAAATGATGATGGTCAATATTGACTGTCAACTCTATAGGATTTCAAGTGTAGAGACCAGCCTCCAGGCACACCAGTGAGGGACTATATAGGTTAGATTGGATTTGGGGGAGGGGTTGGGATGGGAAGACCCCTGTAAATGTGGGCTGTACCACTCCCTGGCTTTCGGTCCTGGGCAGTGTAAGAGGGAAGGAAGCAAGCTGAGCACAAACACTCTTCACCCTCCTCTTCCTGACTTCAGAGAAATATGACCAGCTGCCTCAAGCTCCTGCTGCCTTGAACTCCCCACCATGATGGACTGTGTGCTTTTGAACTGTAAGACAAAACAGACCCTTTCTTCCTTAAGTTGCTCTTCTCAGGGTGTTTCATCACAGCAACAGAACCTAAAACACAACACTGCTTCTAAACACATCTTTTTCTTCCTCTCACTCCAGCAAATTGACCTTCAGTTTCCCCAGTGTCTGTTTTTTAATTATTTTATGTACACGACAGTGGACCTGAAGGTACTCAGTGCTACCTCCATCAACAGCTCTACTCATGGTTTACAAAATCTTCGACAGTGCACTGTAAATTTCAGTTTGATTTTTCTCATTTCCTTCTTTTCCTCTCTAGCGAGGTCTCAGCCTAAAGTGTATCATAAAACCACCCAATTAAGGCATAAGCCGCTTCTATGAGCGTGACAAGGGAGTTTACCTCCAAACAGTTGTAAAGTAAGTTGTATCCATGCAACACACAGCTTTCATCTCAAAGAGTATAAGAAATAAGTTTACTCTTTCACCAAATATGAGCAACTATGGCCAGGAACAGCTTTGGGCAGCCCCAATAACATGTTCAAACCTGGAAATGGTATCATGTTGTTTTATAGTTTTAGAACATAAGAAAGGCATAAATTATAGAATTTTTCAATGACATTGGGAGAAAGATTAGGCAGGCAGTTAGAGCGAAGTGGAATAAGTCTCTGCTGTAGGTTTTATACGTTATCTGATGACATTCTTAGCTTTTGAACTGGTATAAACTAGTGGTCTGTTTAGTTAATGCATTCCAAAAGGGTCTTCCTCACAGTCGACAGGATGGTAATTCAAGAGGCAGAGAAGGACAATAAATATCTAGTAAGAGGACTAAAGAGAGCCCAAGATAATCTAGCCATGGATCTACAACATTCCAAGACTCCACAATCAGGGAGTTCTAACCAGCAAGTCAGCACTGGAGTCTTTGACATAACTGTGGCCCTTATCAATTTTTATTTCAGTGCATGGCTACACATTGTCAAGGCAAAACACAAGACTGAACAAATTTAACAGGAACAAACACTTTATTCTGGCTATTTATTCTGCTAGTGCAATAAGGCTAGAACTTGGTTCTAAGATCAGAAGTTTTAAGAGCTGAGGACATGGATGGGAGCAGATTATAAGCCTCTGTTTATAATAACTGGTTTGATCCAGTGGAAAGTAATCTAATTTAATTTAGATGAGATTTACTTTGGAGCCCACCAAAGTTAGCCTCCTAGCTTCCCACAGAGACTGGGATATGAAGGTGCTGTCATCCTTGAGCATGCTCCAAAGAGTGGTTTCCTTGTCCTTATAAAAGAGATTCCTGGGCTGTGGAACTGACAGGTAACATTTTACTAAAGGTTTTCTGTCTTAAGGAACAGAAAAAGAAATATGGGACCTGCTGTGGATATTGTTCTGTATAAATAAAACACTGATTGGCCAATAGCCAGACAGGAAGTATAGGCGGGACTAGGAGAGAGGAGAGAGAAGAAGGAGAGGAAGGGGGAGAGAGAGAGAGAGAGAGAGAGAGAGAGAGAGAGAGAGAGAGAGAGAGAGAGAGAGAGACACCAATTGCCGTTCAGGGAGCATCATGTAGAGGCAACACGTAAAGCCACGGAACATGTGGCAACATATAGATTAACAGAAATGGGCTTAGTATAAGAGTAAGAGCTAGACAATGGTAGGCCTGAGCTAATGGCCAAGCAGTTTTGTGGGGGTATTGTGTTCCCCAAAATATTGTGTATGCTAATAAACTTATCTGGGGTCAGAGAACAGGACAGCCACAATATTAAACATGAGGATAGGCAGTGGTAGCATACGCCTTTAATCCTAGCATTCCAGAGACAGAAATCCCTCTGGATCTCTGTGAGTTCAAGGCCACATGGGAAACAGCCAGGCATGGTGACCCACACCTTTAATCCCAGAAAGCCACACCTTTAATCTCAGGGAGTGGTGGTAGAAAGCAGAAAAGTATATAAGGCGTGAGGACCAGAAACTCGAGGCATTTGGCCTCAGCAGGCCTTTGGCCTGGAGAGGCCTTTGGCCTGGAGAAGCATGTGGCTGGTTAAGCTTTCAGGCTTCTAGCAGCAGTTCAGCTGAGACCCATTCTGGATGAGGGCTCGGGGCATCCAGTCTGAGGAAAAAAGACCAGCTGAGGATTCAGCGAGGTGAGATAGCTGTGGCTTATTCTGTCTCTCTGACCTTCCAGTGTTCAACCCAATACCTGGCCCGGGTTTGATTTCATTAATAAGACTCTTTAAGACTTCTGCTACACAGTTTAAATAATATAAGAGTTGGTGTGTTTATTTTATAAGTGGGCTCCGGGACTGGCAGGACTTGGCGGGAGCTGGAGAGAAATTCTCCAGCTACAGGGACCTGAGAGAGAAGTTGGGATCTTGGATTATGAAGAAGCCTGGCCAATGGCTCACCAGGCTAAAGGGAACACACATACACACAGAGCCCAGAAGCCATCAGAGCTGAACTGAGTTGGGGGACTGTCTTAGTTAGAGTTTCTATTGCTGTGAAGAGACACCATGACCATGGCACCCCTTATAAAGGAAAACATGTAATTGCGGGGGAGGCTCACTTACAGTTTCAGAGGTTTAGCCCATTATCATCATGGTGGAGAGCATGGTGGCATGCAGGCAGATGTGGTGCTGGAGTAGTAGCTGAGAGCTCTATTTCCTGAAGGCAACAGGAAATGGTCTCAGACATTGGGCGGTATCTTGAGCATAGGAAACCTCAAAGCCTGCCCCCATAGTGACACACTTCCCCAAACAAGGCCATACCTACTCCAACAAAGCCACACCTCCTAATAGTGCCACTCCCCATGAGCTTAAGGGGGCCAATTACATTCAAACTACCACTGAGACTATCTTAGGGAACTATCTTACCTCCATGTTACTGATAATGCTGGAAATATGCATGTATTTATCTTGAGTTTTGTAGTGCCACATACATGGAGGGTGAATGCTTAGATGCTACATAATTCTACCTGGAGCTTTCATTGAAGTATCAAGAGGCTTGCATAGTTTAAAAGGTATTTGTCCTTATTCAGTTTCTTAGGGCCAGAAGGTAGCTACTTCAAAGAACATTGCTTTGTTATGAATATAATAAAAACTCATGCCTTATGCTCTATGACAGCCATTGGGAATATTCTTAAACTTGACTGGCTGATGGTGCATAAAATTTAATTACTGTTCATTCAAGTGTTATAAAAGAAGCTGCATGTTTTTTTTTCTGGTAAAAGTTAACAGATAAAAGGGGCAGTAGAGTGCCTTCTAGTTGGAATATATAATCGGCATCATTATTCTGTAATAATTATCCTCATAGTCCATCACCTTTTGAAATTTGGCCTTTAGAAAAGGAATTTATTTTTTAAAAAAAATGAAGAATAGGATTGAATAGCTTTAAAAAACCACTGAGACACTTGTATGATTTCAGCAGTTTTTTAACTTAGATTTTCATGGCAAGTCATTTTTAAGATAAATATGTTAGGAACACACTTCTTGTAAACAAATCAAATTTTGAGCCTGGAGAGATGGCTCAGCAGTTAATAATGCTTGCTTTTTCTTCCAGAGGACCTGAGTTTGGTTCCCAGAATCCACACTGGGGGCTCACCAACTGCCTATTCCAGCACCTTCTTCTGGCACACAAGTGGCACATCCTAACACAGACATATACACATATACATATTTATGAAAATAAATTCATAAAATAGAAATCAAATTATCAAAGACATGGCATCTTTTATAGAGTATGGGTGTCAAAAGGCACAAAATTATTAATTTTTGTGTGCACGTGTGGAACAAAGTCTATGTTGCCCAGGCTGGTTTTATCCTCATAGAGATCCATCTGCTTCTGCTTCTGTCTGCTTCCTGAATGCTGGGATTAACAATATACACCACCAATGCCTGGCGTCATCATCATCATCATTTTATTATTGTTATTATTATTATTGCCTGTGCATGCATGAGTGTGTGTGTGTGTGTGTGTGCAGTTGTGCATGATGTGTGGCGGGAGCATGCATACCATTGAGGAGCTGTGAAGGTTCAGAGGACAATTCTGTGGTTCTTTCCTTCCACCTTTATGTGGGTTCCAAGGATGGAACTCTTGTGCCAGGGTTGTGTGCAAGTGCTTTACCAGCTGAGCCCTTACCTAGCCTGGATGCATCATACAACAAAACACAGATTCCACCTTCTCACTACTTTCTTTCATATCAAAATAACTGCATCATCTCTGTACAGATGAACACAATGAATCAACCTTCGCTTTGGAACTTTCAATTTCTACACAACAATTTACAGTTATTTTGGAGAGTAGTCACAGTTTTCTTATCAGTTTTGAAAGACAGAATAAATAATTTTTTTAAATGAAGATTGGAATTTGGTTTTTAAAGTCTTTTATTTCCTTATATTTTTGGTTGTGAGCCTAGCCTTTAATGGTTGAGCCATCTCTCTAGCCCAAGTCCTTTATTTTCTATACATATTAAAAGTGCCAACACATATCCAACCCAGGTTAGCAGGCAAAGTCAGCATATTTTCTTTGTAACTGTAGCTTTGTATATGTAAACAGCTATCTTCCTTTACTTTAAAGTCTTGCTGACATCAAACATTATAATTGTATGAAAGCGATCGAGTCTCCCTTACAGCCTTGTCACTCAGGACAGGTGCTTACTAACAAACAATTTCAACTTGTTTCTAACAATTAATTAAAAAAAAAAGAAGGTTAAGTTGAAGCTAAGTGCAAATGCCAAGTAGTTAAACAAACGAATAATAAATACAAGTTTATCTTTACTGATCTCCTACAGACTTCTCAATCCAACCAAGTTGGCAAGATTAACCACAATAGCACAAAAGAATATGAATTATTTGTGGAAAACACTGCATCCTTCAACTTTGCCAGGAGACTGCTTTTCATGCATTTCTCATGGCATTTTGTGACCACAACATGTAAATATGGATGTAGCCGGGTGCTGCTGTCTTGATGGAGGAAGGAGAGAGCTGTTCAATTCAGGCATACTTTGGCATTCACACCGGCAAGGTTGCCCTGAACTGGCTGTAGGATAATAACTTTGTGGGATGTATTACAGTAGTGATACCAATGCTAGCTTTAGCTTTATTTCTCAAGGGGAAAAATTCTCTCTCTCTCTCTCTCTCTCTCTCTCTCTCTCTCTCTCTCTCTCTCTCTCTCAGATTTTCTATTGCTGTGAAGAGACACCATGACCTCGGCAATTCTTATAAAGGAAAACATTTAATTGGGGCTGGCTTACAGTTTCAGAGGTTGAGTCCATCATCATCATGGCAAGAAGCATGGTGGCCTGCAGGCAGACATGGTGCTGGAGAAAGAGCTGAGAGGTCTACATCTTGATCTGCAGGCAGCAGAAAGAGTCTGTACCACACTGGGTGTAGCTTGAGCATAGGAGACCTCAAAGCCCATCCCCACAGTGACACACTTCCTCCAACATGGCCGCACGTAATAGTGCCACTCCCTATGGGGCATTTCCTTTCAAACCACTTCTCTCTCTCTCTCTGTCCTCTCCAGAGCTTGCTTACGATTATTTGAATTAATCTCCATTGAATTTTTGAGTTTTTTTTTTTTTTTGGTGTGTGTGTGTGTGTGTGTGTGTGTGTGTGTGTGCGTTTGGAGGACAGAGCCTTGCTATGTGCTTTGATTTTGTCAAATCTTTTCTTTCCAAATACTTTTGAACTGTAACCCATATTGAAACATTCACACGGGTTTTTGTCTTCACTGATGAGATGGTGAACTACAGCTTTAAGATAAAAATTGGGAGCTTCTAAAGACAGCATCTCTGGTTGCTATTGTCATTTCTTTCTGTGTCTGTGGGACATGTGTCTTTGCTGTTCTCTCTCCAGTCCTCTCCAGCCTGTTCTCCCCCAGCTTTGTGCTCATGCTTTCTTGTTGGGGGTTTGTTGAGCTCCTAGTCGACATTTATTATTTTACTCAAATTGAGAACCATCCAGCCATTATTTCTTCAAACCCATTCTCTACCTCACCATCTTTTCTCATTCCAGTCCAATCACATTTTTGTCAGATTATTTAAAATGACCCCATTTTAGACCCCTCCACCTCATATTCATTTGTTTTTTTTAATGACACAGATCACGCTCCAGCTTCTGCTTTGCTACTGTTCTGCACAATAAAGATTTCACTTACGATCTTACATTTCCTGGTTCTAAAAGCTATGTTGACAAATATGCTTTAAGAAAAAAAAAAAAAAGGACCCATTCTAGTGCTCTGGTCAGTGGAATGAACAGCTGTGTCCAGGTCCATCAGGTGATGCTGAGAGGGACTCAGAGTAGATACCACCTCTATAAATAGACCCAGCCATAAGAATCAGACTTATAATCAGTCAGTTTGGGCTTAAAACATAGGCTGATCTCTTTGCAATAAAGTACTGCCATGAATGATATTCCCACCAACTTGAGTGCAGAGAAAAACCCTGGGTGATACCTGGCTTAGTATGAGATGAATTGGACCCCCCCCCCCCCCCCCCCCCCCGCAGCATCACTCAGCCTGTCTTCACCATATTGAGCACCACCCCCTCCACATGGCCCCCAGCTCCTGCATGCCTCTTCCCCTCTATTAAACATAAACCTTATGTTATGACTTCAAAGATGGACTTGAGGGGAGTGTTAATGGACCTTAGTTTTTCTCAATGTGCCCACACTGATTTACACTATTATTTTGTATCTTGATTGGCCTATTGGAGACGGGTGGCTGAGCCTAGCTTGTTAAGTGTTTCTAGGACCCAGTCTCTGTCCATACCCATGCCAATATGTTTCCCATTGAGCTCTTGTCCCAGCTTTGGGCCAGTCTTCCCTGCTTCCTAGAGTGTGTAGGAATAACAAAATTCAAGATGTCATGACTGTCATACTTTTGTTCTCTTTGCAGAGCCTGGGCTTGGTGTTTTCAGGTAGTTAATGCCCTCATGTGCTGCTTGGACCCCTGCAGGGGGTGCAGGAAGCTTCCCTAAGGCATTCTAGAAGAGACTCCTTCCCATGTGTAATCAGGTAGAGGAACCCCACAATTTCTCCAACTCAAATGCAATGTCACAATCACATTTTAATGCAATGTGCTAGCCTTATGTCTTTTCCTATGATCCTGTTCTTAATATCCACTTAGAATATCAAAAGATAAAGCCAATTAAAAGTTAAAAAAGAATGAAGTATTTGAGATTAAAAGATGACAGGATTAACATTGACATTCTTATTTAATTAAGAAACATAATTCATGTATTGAGGAATGGTTTGTTCTTTGGAAACACATCTTTTCCATGCAGAATGAGGGCTAGGGGGCAGTGTTGTACTTAAAATATGAGGCAGGGAGAATCTGCAGATGATAAAATCCAAACATTCACCCAGAAGTTTCCTTTTCTCTGTTTACTAGATAGAAAAATAAATGCACTATTTTGTACTTAATTGATGGTTTTCCTCTTACAATATATTAAAGATTAACACTTACTACATTGCAAAATGTGATTAAACAAACATATTCCTCATAAGGGATGTTTTTAAGAATTATTAATGTAGTTCTTTGGTTGTGAACAAACTCAAAATGTTCTCAGCAATTTGGAAGCAGACCATACATTATTATTAAACCAGCAGCTGTACTGTATGACACATCTCTTCACTGTACTTTTCTGGTTCAATTAAAATTTGAACCCTTAGATGAACATATTCCATTCTTTCGCCTGCTTTTAGGAATGAATTCTTTTTTTTTTTTTTTGAGAATTTTTTTTTTATTTTACAATACCATTCAGTTCTACATATCAGCCATGGATTCCCTTGTTCTCCCCCCTCCCGCCCCCCTTCCCTTCCCCCCAGCCCACCCCCCCCATTCCCACCTCCTCCAGGGCAAAGTCCTCCCTGAGGACTGAGATCAACCTGGTAGACTCAGTCCAGGCAGGGCCAGTCCCCTCCTCCCAGGCCGAGCCAAGTGACCCTGCATAAGCCCCAGGTTTCAAACAGCCAACTCATGCAATGAGCACAGGACCCGGTCCCACTGCCTGGATGCCTCCCAAACAGTTCAAGCCAATCAACTGTCTCACCCATTCAGAGGGCCTGATCCAGTTGGGGGCCCCTCAGCCATTGGTTCATAGTTCATGTGTTTCCATTCATTTGGCTATTTGTCCCTGTGCTTTATCCAACCTTGGTCTCAACAATTCTCGCTCATATAGACCCTCCTATTTCTCGCTAATTGGACTCCTGGAGCTCCGCCCAGGGCCTAGCCGTGGATCTCTGCTTCCAGATCCCTCAGTCATTGAATGGGGTTTCTAGCATGACAATTAGGGTGTTTGGCCATCCCATCACCAGAGTGGGTCAGTTCGGGCTGTCTCTTGACCATTGCCAGCAGTCTATTGTGGGGGTATCTTTGTGGATTTCTGTGGGCCACTCTAGTACTTTGCTTCTTCCTATTCTCATGTGGTCTTCATTTATCATGGTCTCCTATTCCTTGTTCTCCCTCTCTGTTGTTGTTCCAGCTGGAGTCTCCCGCTCCCCCAAGCTCTCTTTCCCTCGACCCTCGCCCTTCATTTCCCCCACTTATGACCAGGCTGTTCATGAAGATCTCATCCATTTCTCCATCATTGGGCGATCTTTGAAGGTGATGATAAGAATTATGAGAAAATGCTTATGTTAATTACCTTGGTTTAGCTGACAATGTACACACATTTTAAAACATCTATGTCTAATAAATATATACAATTTTATATGTCAAATTATAAATAATAGCAACTACAGAAAAATAACATTAATAAAATCACAGCGTCTATTTATGAGTAAGGTCATATATGTTTCAATGTTAGTGAAACATGTAGTTGGTAGCTTGTAGAGTTTAAAGAGTTGAGTACATTTAACCTCCCACAGCAGTAGGTCTCTCTAATCCACACTCAGAAAGCCTCTGTTTGTTTCTAATACTCACTTTTTTTGAATACAGACACTTGAAACTGTTCTTGCCGAGTGAAATTCAAGCTCTTAATCTGATCCCTTCTCCTCACAACAAAAATTTACCAAACGTAATATTTGACATAATTTTCATTGGTTTCCAAGTCTTTTGGCACTTATAATTTATGATTTCTGTTTTTTTTTCAACAAAGTTGAATGAACCTTTCTTTATTCTTGCCCCCAAGATGGTCTGTTTCTTCATTGTGTCCCATATGTTTGGATAAGTTGTGCTATTATTTTCCTTCAATTCTAGAAAGCTTTTAATTTTTCTTAATTTCTGTCTTGAGCTATTTTTCATTCATTTGTGAGTTGTTCAGTTTCCATGAGTTGTAAACCTTCAGTTGTTTCTGTTTTTATTGATACCTACTTGTAGTCTGTGGTGGACAGATAGGATGCATTTTTTCTTGTATCTATTGATACTTACTCTGTGTCCATTTATATGGTCAATTTTGTTGTTGATGTTTTGGGGAACATTCCATGAGGTTCTGAAAAAAAGGTATATTCTTTTGTGTTTGGGTGAAATGTTTTATAAACATCTGTTAGGTCCATTTGGTTTATAACTTCAGTTAGCTTCTATTATATGTTGCTTAGTCTTTTTCCTTTGCTGCTTTTTGTAATTTTTTTCTCTGTACATTTAGTGTTTTGGTTATTATGTGCTGTAGGGAATTTCTTTTCTGGTCTAGTCTATTTGGTATTCTGTATGTTTCTTGTATCTTGATCTGCACTTTTTTCTTTAGTTTAGGGAAGTTTTCTTCTATGATTTTGTTGAAGATATTTTCTGTGACTTTGACCTGGGTTTTTTCTTCCTCTCTATTTCTGTTTTTCATAGATTTGGTCTTTCCATAGTGTCCCAGACTTCCAGGATGTTTTGTGCTTGGGTTTTTTTTAGATTTAACATCTTCTTTGATCAAGGTATCCAATTCGTCTATCTTATCTTCAATGCCTGAGATTCTCTCTTCTATCTCTTGTATTGTGTTGTCAGACTGGCCTCTGAGGTTCCTGTTCAAGTTCCTAAAGTTTTCATTTCCGGATTTCCTCTGTTTAGGTTTTCTTTATTGATTCTGTTTCTACTTTCAGGTCTTGGATTCTTTTATTCACTTACTTCCACTGCTTATCTGTGCTTACTTAGATTTCTTTAATGGATTTACTAATTTCCTCTTTAAGGACCGCTGTCATATTCATAAAGGTTATTTTAACATCCTTGTCTTGTGCTTTGGCTCTATTACATTTCTCCAGACCTATTGTAGTAGGGTTACTGGGCTCTAGTGGTGACACTGTCCCGGCTGTTATCAATTATGGTTTTATGTTGGCACCTAGGCATCTGGGTTTGGGCTGATTGTAATTCTAGCTGCTGATATCTGATCTTGTCTTTGTTGGGTGGGTACTTTGTTCCTTGGTTTCTGTCGCCCTCTCTGGTTCTTAAGAGGGTGTGGTGGCTCTGTGTTGTCTAGTAGGGAATTCTTCTGGGATCCTGAGGTCACTGAGTGTTCTGGGTAGAATGTATTTCTAGGTAATGGGAGCTGACACTTAGGAATGGGACAGAAAAGGGAAGAGGGGAGGGGGTCCACAGCATGGAGGAAAGCAGGGTATTCCACCAGGATCTGCCCCTGGGAATAGGGATAGAGAGTGAGGAGAGGCCACATCAGGTAGTCTGCTACAGAGCTGGGGGTGAGACTGGTTGACTGGATTTAGAGGAGAGGAGAGAGAGGTGAAGATCTGAAGTTGGGCTTTCAGCTTCCCTGGCCAGCATGGCTGGCAGAGCTGTTTATCACCCTAATGTGGTGAGATGGAAAAGTGCAAGATTGAATTGCAGTGACATCATGTGACGACAGCTCCTAAACAACGTTCACAATGACAAATCCATGACACTCAGACGATTCCTGGAAATAGCATGCATGGGTTAATAGTGTGGAGCTTTGGGATAATATTCCATGAGAAAAACCTGCCCAAGGCTGTCTTCAGACTGACATTTTAATCTAGGGCTTAGAGCCTCGCTATCTGAACTCTGTATGGTAGAAAACACCATCTCTGATGCATACTGTGTCTGCCAGTCATGGTTTCTTGGTGACTGTGTATTTATAAAACAGTGGTCTTTATTTCACCTCGACTGAAGACACTTCCAGAATACAAAACACTTTAAAAAGTTTACAGGACTGTTCAGTCCTGTTGATGGGTGGTGTCAGAATATTGGAAGAAGTGAAATGGATGCTCCCCTCTTTAGGGAGGCTTGTGCCCTTGGATAAATTGTTTCCTGTGAGTCACGTTTCCGACTTTCAGTAATCTGATCTGAACATAAAAATGGATGAGCGTGATTCCCGAGAATACAGTCATTTTCCACCTCTGCTTTAGTTAAATGTGAATCAATGGCAACAAATCGATGTTTCTAAGAATCACCTTTCTCTAATGGGTAATGACAGTGTGCCTGTTGGTTACATGGGAGAAATAGCTTTTCTTTCTCATATATGTCTAAGTTGTTTGTTTGATCGGGAGGTGAAACTTATGGATTCCAGAATGAGAAATAGAGTACCGTGATATATAAGTTAAGATTTGCTATGTTCTCAGGAAATTAAAATTATATTCTGGGAAAATCTGGGATTTATAGAGAATGTATAAAAATAAATTATAGGAAATATCAATGTTTTACAACTTAACAGGCTAGTAGGAGAAGACTGTGTTTCTGAACAGATGGTTCATTGTCTATCATTAACTGACTATTCAGCCATTACATGCCCTTGATCACAACATATCTGAGGGTTTATTTACTGAGTAAAATCAAATCTCAGTTTCTTTCTAGCTGCTTGTTCCAAATTGATAATTTTTCCTATAGAGAGAATATTGATAATGATCAGAGTTCATACTTAGGTAATTCTGAGCTGTCACACAGGGTGCTAAAAATACTGCCCTACTAAGAAATATCATTTACAATTAATATTAAGTAGTATAGGAAGGGGCCAGTAAGGTCTCTCATTGCACAGGTTCCTACTTCTAGAGATTTGAACACTTTGAATTTGGAATTGAGGTATACTGAGTCAAAAAACTGAGATTCTGAATTTTAAGAATTACTTCATCTGAAATATATCTTGTAATGATCAGTGTTCTACTCTGGACAGTTTCGTGCATAATTTTAGAAGCCCATGGGTAATGTCAACACAAACCCAGCTCTCACATCTGAGGGAGTATGGCAGAATTTGTTCTTGAGCCAAATGCAAGAGGCCATGGCCTGGGAGTGTGGATTTAGGTTCCCCCAAAGCTATATTCCATTGTGGGAGTGGTTATATAAGGTTGCATTACCCCAGAGCAAAGGAAGTCATAAATCAGGGCACTTAACAAATGTACCAGTGGGGGCTATAGGGGTGTGGGTTGTGTCAAAGTGGGAAAGTTCTACTAGAGGACTCAGATGCAGTATGATGATGGTTTAGTTTTTGGCTCCTTGAGTATGGGTAGTCTCTAAGAATCTATTTTAATGGTTATGAAAGAGATAGGGATCAGACACGGGGGACAGGTAATGGGTGACTTTCAAAGGGAACAAAAATAGTACAAGAACATTTAGGTATAGATCAGCAACACTCTTGATTTCAGTCTTTTCATCTGTAAAATGGGTTCTTGTGAAGAACATACAGGTATTTGCATACCACATAGCAAGCCTCAGGTGTTAGCTGCTGAACCAGCCCATATAGCTTCATTATTTTACACACATTTTTGTTTTGTTTTGTTTCTCAAGACAGGGTTTCTCTGTGTAACAGATCTGGCTGTCCTGGAACTTGCTTTGTAGACCAGGCTGGCCTCAAATTCACAGAGATCCGCCTGCCTCTGCCTCCTGAATGCTGGGATTAAAGGCATACACCACCATCTGGTTGTTTTTTTTTCTTTTAAAGACAAGGTCTCATATGTAACCCTGGCTGGCCTGGAACTTGCTATGTAGACAATCCTGGCTTCAAATTCACAGAGATCTGCCTATTAGTGGCTGAGAGAGCATGGGCTCTGGTAATTGGGGAAAAGACTCCTTTCAACCCTTTTCTTTCAAGTATGGTTCCTCAGTCTTGCATATCATATGACTGCATTATAATTTCTAATTATAAATTGTTTAAAAATTATTGTTAGAAAGCCAGGCATGGCGGTATGTACTCGTAATCCCAGTACCGGGGAGGCAGAGCCAGGTAAATCCCCGATACTCACTGGGCAGCCAGCCTAACCAAATCAGAAAACCTCAAGCCAGTGGCAGGCCCTGTCTCAAAACACAAGGTGTATGGCACCTGGTGGAGGGCACCTGAAGTTGATGTCTGGCTTCTATATGTACACACA
>CABHPH010041489.1:0-12373 GCA_902168325.1 Peromyscus nudipes | reverse complement strand
GTGGCGCAGGGAAAGAAAGCTGTCGTAGCGGTTCACCAAGTTTTAGAAACTGGGCGTCCCCTCCCGGGAGCTTGATGAAGTCCAGGGGCTCCTGTAGTGGGTGCCGATTAAGGCCCCTCTGCCAGCTCTACAGTAACTAGTTGTGGATCTTTAAAGATTTATTTATGCGCGCGCGCGTGTGTGTGTGTGTGTGTGTGTGTTTTGCCTTTATGTATATTCACCACGTGTGTAGTGCTCGCAGAGGCCGAGAGAGGGCGTCAGATTCATTGAAACAAGAATTACCGACCTTTGTGGGCACTTGCAAAGGTGTATGTGGGTACTGGGAACTGAACTCGACCTCTGAAGAACAGCCAGTGCTCTTAACCACCGAGCTATCTATCTCTCTAGTCCCCTTAGGGGCATCTTTATCTCATTAAACTTATTTCTTCATATGTAAAGTGAGTAATCTGGTTATTCCCAAATCAGGGATTGCGATGACATTTAACATGTGAACTCGATTACACAATCCAGAAAGATATTCTGGTTTTACATTAATACAAAAAGAAGTATTGGAAATATCTTTGGCCTTATGTGACCTATTTTGTGTTTTCTCTGACTTTAATTAGTTTCGCCATGGAGTTATTGTTGCAGCTGATTCCCGGGCCACAGCAGGTGCTTACATTGCCTCTCAGACAGTGAAGAAAGTGATAGAGATCAACCCTTACCTCCTGGGCACCATGGCTGGGGGTGCAGCCGATTGCAGCTTCTGGGAGCGGTTGTTGGCTCGGCAGTGTCGAATCTATGAGCTTCGGAATAAGGAACGCATCTCTGTGGCAGCGGCCTCCAAACTTCTTGCTAACATGGTGTATCAGTACAAAGGCATGGGGCTGTCCATGGGCACCATGATCTGTGGCTGGGATAAGAGAGGCCCTGGTGAGTTGTGTGGTAGTAATGTGATCCTCCGGGTGGGCACTGCAGTAGGGAGAGGTTAAGTGGACAGGTGAATTAAGGCCTTTTGGTGGATGCTGAGGATGTCTGTGTTAATTAGGGTCTTAGCTTTTCCTTCCCTCTCCAAGGTACAGGAAAGGGCATGGAGTTAGACTTGCTGTGTCATTGACTGTCTTAGTCAGTTGACCTTAGGTTACCTTTTTTCTTAGCCTATTTCTTCATCTGTCAGTTGGTTGAATGAGCTGCCACAGCGGTAGAGTGCAGTAAATGTAAAGCAATAAGTATGATGTTTGGCACATTTTTCTTCTCATACAATACTAAGGACTAGAAAACAGCTATATTTGAGAATTTAAGTAGAAAGAAGCTCTAGCAAAAATTTTCTTTTTCTTTCTTGTTTTTCTTTTTTGGTTTTTTGAGACAGTGTTTCTCCATGTAACCCTGGCTGTCCTGGAACTTACTCTGTAGACCAAGCTGGCCTCAAACTCAGAGATCCACCTGCCTCTGCCTCCCCAGTGCTGGGCTTAAAGGCATGTGCCTCTGCACACATAATTTAAAAATTTTTCATGAATATATATATTTTAAACTTTTTAAATTGTTTTAGTTTCTGTGCATGGGTGTTTCGTCTGTATATATGTCTGTGCATCATAGTGCATGCCTAGTGCCCAAAGAGGCTAGAAGAGGGTATTGGATCCCCTGAACTATAGTTACAGACAGTTGTGAGCCACCACGTAGTTGCTCAGGTCCTCTGCAAGAGCAACCAGTGTGCTCTTATTCATGGAGCCATCTTTCCAGCCCTATTTTTAAAATTTATTTCCTATGTGTTTGTGAGTTCAAGGAAGCGCACATCCCAACACACATATGTAGAGTTCAGAGGATAACTTACGGGAGTTGGTTCTCTTGTTCTGTGGATCAAACTCAGGACACCAATTTCGTGTTGAGTCACCTCACTGGCCCTAATTTAAAAAACACAGAGAAGCCAAGTGATATACAGCTGTGGTCTTAGCAGTAGGGAGGCTGAAACCGGAGGGTCAAGAGTTTAAAGCCAGCCTAAGCTATCTAGCAACAGGACAGCCTGGGCCACACAGTGAGAGAATCAGAAATAAATAAAGCTAGTGGAATTGGTTTATAGTTAATATAAAATTCCCAAACTATCTCTCAGTATCTGGCGGCAGTTTCATTTCGTCACTTGTCACTGTGTTGATAGTAAAGCTCAGCTGTAGTTGCCATTTCTGTTTCAGTTAGTCTTTGGCCTGGAAGGAGCCATCTCTTGCAGGCCTAGGGTTAGATTTTAAGTGTTACCTTCCACCATGCCTGAAGTCCTGTGCTTGGAATGTCCAGCAGACTTGTCTTTTGGACTTGCCAAGAGAACAGGCGGGGTAGTTTGTGTAATGTGAGGTGAGATGGGTGGTATCATGTTGTGGAATCTAGAGATCTCAGCAGTAAGTTTGAAATTATTTTGTTCCTTTGTGAGTTTCTATGTGTGTGTGAGTGTTTGCATGTGTGTATGTTAGAGACAGTTGTGAGCTACCCTGTGGATACTGAGAACTGAACCTGGGTCCTGGACAAGAGCAACAAGTATTCTTAGCTGTTGAGCAATCTTTCTAGGCCCTGTTTTGTTTGGTTTTGAAATAGGGTTTTATGTAGCCCAGGCTGGCCTCAAACTCAATACATAATTAAGCCTTTAACTCCTGGTCCTCCTGCCTCCACCTCCCAAATGTGCTGAGATTCCATTTGGGTGGTGGTGGTGTGTGGTGGTGGGTAGAAATCAAACCCAGGGCCACCTTGCACATGCAAGGCACATATATATATTCTGCTGCAGAGCTACATCTCTGTTGAGGAAAATGAGAAAGTGCCTTGAAGATGAATAAGCTAGCAAAGAACTGAAGGTCTTTTTCCTTTTTTCCCTGCTCACCTGCTTTTCCAGGCCTCTACTATGTAGACAGTGAGGGGAACCGGATCTCTGGAACTGCCTTCTCCGTGGGTTCTGGCTCCGTGTACGCTTATGGAGTCATGGATCGAGGCTACTCCTATGACCTGGAAGTGGAGGATGCGTATGATCTGGCTCGCCGAGCCATCTACCAAGCCACCTACAGAGACGCCTACTCTGGAGGCGCTGTCAACCTCTACCACGTGCGGGAGAATGGCTGGATCCGTGTCTCCAGTGACAATGTAGCTGATTTACATGACAAGTATACGACACCTGTCTCCTGAAGGGAAAGGACTGGCTGTTTGCACCTGTTTGGGTGGTTCTTCTGGGTTATAATAAATAATAGCACCCCATTCCATAGTGAAGTCCAGTTACTTCAGTACCTTTGGTAAAGCTCTAAAACATTGGTGCGGGTGTTAGCCGTTGTTGCGCTCCAGACGCATTAGCTGTTTCACTCTTGGATGTTAAAATTACACTACTTTTCAGCCTCAGCCTCTGTTGCGTCTTTTGTCCACATGGTCCCTCCTTCAAGTACTTTACAGTCAAGTAAGCCAGGACAGTGGGAGAGAAGGCACTGTAATTACAGGAAACAGTGGTGTGAAGACATCATCTGGTGAATACATTAATGTCCTCACTCTTGAAGCTAATAGCAAAGCAGGAGAGAGGCAGGGAGGAGGGAGAGACTTCCTGCTTCAGTTTGCAGAGATGAAAAGTTGATGAGGTGGAAAGATGCACAGGGATGTTCCAGCCAGGGCTGCAGAGGAAAAAGCTCCTACCTTCTGTTGGGAGTAGGAGGAGGCTATATGCAGTGTAAAATGATAAACAGAGTAAATCTGGAACCTCCCCCACCCCCACCCCGAGAGACAGGGTTTCTTTGTGTAACAGCTCTGGCTGCCCTAGAACTCTGGTCCAGGCTGGCCTTGAACTCAGAAATTCGCTTGCCTCTGCCTCAAAGGTGTGTGCCACCACGCTGAGCCAAATCTGGAATCTTGAATGAGTTGGGAAGGGAAGGCTTGAGCCCTGAGAAAGTGGACACAATGGGTGAAGTGGAAGCCTTGATGATCCTGTTCTGGTCTCACAGTGTGTGGATGATGGATGTGCAGCTGGAGGGAAAGGTGGGCTTTTAACCTGGTCAGAAGCAACCAAAACGCTCCTAGAATGTATGGGTGGGAAAAGTCCCTGCTGAGCACACAGCCGACTTCACACACCCAACTTTGAGGGGATCTACAAATTATGGTGGCAGCAGACAGTAAGGCCTGTTGAAGAGAAGACAGGGTTGGCAGGAGAAACTTTAAAAATAGAGGTGGACATAAGGAAAGACCACCCGTTAGTCATGCTCCGATTTAGAAGTCCGGCAGGTTCTTCTGCCTCTACAGTGGCTCCTTTCCCGTCTCAGCAGGATGCAGTTGGTGTTCTGATTGATGAGGCTGTCCTTAGGAACTGATGGAGGCTTGTTAATTGCATTTGTCAAGTGCAGGGAAATGGTGAATTAGTGAGATTGGAGAAAAGAGTTTGGGAAACAAATGACTGTTGTGCCTTGGGAGATTGATTTTGCCGTGGAGTCCCTGGAGCCTGGGAACCGCTGAGCATGGACCCAAACAGACTGTACATTTTAAATGAGATTTTAGCTGGGGGGATGTAGCTCACATGGTAGAGTGCATTTACAAAGCCCTGGGTTCAAACCCCAGCACCACATAAAACCAGTGTAGTAGTGGGTGTCTGTAATCCCAGCTCTTTGGGAGGTAGAGGCAGGAGGATCAGACGGTCAAGGCCATTCTAAACTACACTGTAAATTGGAAGCGGGCCTGAGCTACATGAAACAGTTTTGTTTTGTTTTGGTTTTTCGAGACTGGGTTTCTCTGTGTTTCCCTGGCTGTGCTGGAACTCTCTGTGTGGACCAAGCTGGCCTCAAACTCAGAGCTCCAACTCCCTCCGCCTCCCGAGTGCTGGGATCAAAGGTGTGCCCACCACTGCCTGGCTTTGTTATTTTTTAATTTATTTATTTTATGTGCATTGGTGTTTTATCTTATATGTATATCTGTGTGAGGGTATCGTATTCCCTGGGACTGGAATTACAAACAGTTGTGAGCTGCCATGTAGGTACTGGGAATTGAAATTTAGAATGTTTAAAAACTAGCTGGGTGGTGATGGCACACACCTTTGATCTCGGCAGTCAGGAGGCAGAGGGAGTTGGATCTCTGAGTTTGAGGCCAGCCTGGTCTACACAGCAAGTTCCAGGATAGCCAGAGCTACACAGAAAAACTCTGTTTTTGAAAAACTAAATAATAATAATAGTAAATAGAGCCTGCGGTAGTGGCCCATGCCTTTAATCCCAGCACTTGGGAGGCAGAGGCAGTTGGTCTACAAAGTGAGTTCCAGGACAGCCAGGGCTGTTACACAGAGAAACTCTGTCAAAAAAAAAAAAAAAAAAAAAAAACCAAAATAAGTAAAATAAAAACAAATCAACTCAGCCAAGTGGTGGTGCACACTTCTAATCCCAGCACTCAGGAGGCAGAGGAAGTTGGATCTCTGAGTTTGAGGCCAGCCTGCTCTACAGAGTGAGTTCCTGAATGACCAGGGCTGAACAGAGAGACCATGTCTTCAAAAAACAAAAATAATAAAATAAATCAATTTTTTTTTTTTTGGTTTTGTTCTGGTTTTAGATCTTTGGTCTTTCAAGACAAGGTTTTTCTGTGTGGCCCTGGCTGTCCTACAACTCAGTCTGTAGACCAGGCTGGCCTTGAACTCACAGAGAGGCACCTACCTCTGCAGTGCTGGGATTAAAGTCAGCACCGCCACCACCTGGCTATAAATCAGCACCTAAGGAGAAATCTCAGCACCTGAAAGAAACCAGAGAAGAGGCTGAGGTGGGTGCAGAGCCCCCATTATGCTTTAGTGGCTTCTGTAACACATTCGCTGGCACTTCCTGGGATCCCGAGGAACACAGTCTGAAAACCGTTGCTGTAGGAAATAGCCTTGAGATGGAATGTGCTGCAGAGAGATTCCAGTGCATGGTCCCGGAGAGCATAGAACTCCCTGGCCTGTCATAAACATAAATGGAGATGAGAAGAGCCGGGCTTACGGCAGCACAGTAAATGCCCTCACCCTGGCCCCTTCTGTAAACACTCGATCTGCACAGAGTCCTGTAGGAGAGAACGTAAAAGCTGTAGACCTATGTGTGCTCTTCTGGCATATTCCTATTACTCTAACCCGGGTCTGTGGTGCAAAACCCAATGTGTGGTAGGTTTTCTGGAAAGAAATCAGGAGGTAAGGAAAGTTTGCTAGTGTCTACAAGGCTAGAGAGAGGACTCGAGCACTAACTTGCTCTTAACTTGCTCCAGAGGACCCTGGTTCAGTTCCCAGCACCCACATCAGACAGTTTACAGCTTATTTCGTTTCAGTGGATCCAGGCCCTCTAGCCTTGAGGGTACCTACTCAAATGCACATACCCACACATTGGCGCACACATACACACACAGTTAAAAAATGTTAGCCAGGTGTGGTCGGTCATGCACCCATTTTATTGAAGCGCTTGGGAGGCTGAGACAGGTGGATCTCTGTAAGTTTAAGGCTATACAGAGAGACCCTGTCAAAAACAAAACCAAAGCATGCCAATTTTTTTTTTTTTTTTTCCAAATCCAACCAGTCTTCCAAATAGGAAGAAACCCATAACCAAACACTTTTTTTTTTAAGATTTATTTTTTTATTATGTATACAGCATGTATGACTACAGGCCAGAAGGGGGCACCAGATCTCATTACAGATGGTTGTGAGCCACCATGTGGTTGCTGGGAATTGAACTCAGGACCTTTGGAAGAGCAGTCAGTGCTCTTATCCTCTGAGCCATCTCTCCAGCCCCAAAGCATGCCTTTAATCCCAACACAAAGGCAAAGGCAGACAGATCAAGGCCAGCCTGGTCTACATCGTGAGTTCTAGGACATCGAGGGCTACACGGGAAACCCCTGTTTTGAAAACAAACAAACAAAAACCAGGAAATAAAAATAAATATTATTTTTTTTTAACTGTTAGTTTTGAAGCTGGAGAGATGGCTCGGTAGTAAAGAGCACAGGTTGCTCTTGCTGAGGACCTGGGTTCAATTCCCAGCACCCACATGGTGGTTCACAACCATCTGAAATACCGGTTCCAGGGGACCCAACTTCCTTTGACCTCTGCCAGCACCAGGTACACACCTGGCAGTACACATTCGTATATGTAGGCAAAACAGTTAGATACATACATCTAAAAAAAGGAAAAATTAAAAATTGCTACTTTCTAAGGCCCCAGTAGCCTCCGGTGTACTTGTAAATTCTCACTGGTGGAGGGAGCTGCTGCTATTGAGTGGCATGGACCAGTTCAGGGACTCTCCAGATTCATTCCTAATACAGTGGTCTTGACAAAGGATGATGGAAAAGAAATTGCCTTAAATAGCTGAAAGATTGATTTCTCAGGCAGTTTCTGTTTCCAAGAGACAAGGCTCTTGAAGGGATGGCTGACATTTTCCCTCCCTCCACATATAGCTCAATATCACCAAAAATCTGACTCCTTTGGGTTAGTCTGGGGTCTAATCAGGATCAAAAAGAAAGCAAGCGCTCCCAGGGGCCTGTGCACTCTCTTCCAGCCATAGCCTTATGGCTGTCACCACATCTAGCAGGCGGGGGCTGTGGGGGTGGAACGTGCTGCGGGGTGAGCAGAATGTTCATGAAGAGATGGTAGGTGAGGGCATGGGGGAGGGACAGTTAGGCTAATCAGGGGCTGAAGCGTAACAGTTACTGAGTGTTCCCTCTTAGGCAAGACCAGAAGGTCAATGTCTCTTGATATCCTCCTCAGCTAGCAAATGAGAAACCTGTCAAAGCCATTTGGGGAGGGAAAGTCACATCCTTTGAGGGGAAATACAACAGCTGATTTGTTCTGGCCTGCAGAATCCACGTGGTGTGTGGGAAGAAATTAAGAGGTGAGACGAAGTCTGGAACCCCCGTGCCCTCCTGTCATCCGAGCACTTAGGAGGTAGAGGGTTAGGGTTAGGAGTTGAAGACTGTCCTTGTCTATGCAGCAAGTCCGAGGCCATCCTGGGTTACATGAGACCCTGTCTCAAGAACAATGGCAGCAAATGAGGTGGGGTGCAGAGTAAGCCTGAAGTGGAGGGGGGACTCTGAGGGGAGTAAGGGGGGTGTTCCCCTTGTGCCCAGAGTTAACAAGAGTGCTGGGCCAGTCATAATCCATTTTCGTGGGCACTCTTAGGTGGGTTTTTTTTTCCCCTCTTATTTTGCTGTTTTCTTAGGAGACCCCCTCCTACCAGGGCCATAATACCAGAATAAAAATGACCAGCAAGCATTGACCTTACGACCCGAGGGCTTTATGATTTAAAATACACATATCTTAAAACCAAGCCTCTCCACTGTTTTGGGTTGGTTTCTTGCCTGTTTTAATAAGTTCTACTTTCCTTAGGAAGCCAGAATCATATTGGGAAAGCTTTAATTATAGCAGGCAAGAAGAAAGCGCAAACACAGCAATCAGAACCACCCCCAGGAGCAGCTGCTGCCTCCTCCCTGACCCAGGCTGCTCCTCCTCTCTCCTCCTCAGCCAACTGTCCTCATCCCTCAGGGCTCCACCAGGCCTGGCCTCAAAGCCAAGTTCTGGCTTCCAGGGGCTATGCCCCACTGAAGCTTAAAAAAAAGCCAAAAACACTAAAATATCTGCTTTGCATTTGTTAGTGGGTCAGGCAGAAGAAATCCTGCCCACGTCAGCTTCTTGGGTTTATTTAACTCAACTCATTTCCCCCAGAAGCTTTTGCCTTTGAGTTAGGTGCTTGACCTAACTCGGTATTAACCCTTCATTGTTCCGGGGAAGCTGTCACTAGACAGGAATTGCTGACCTGGTTTATTTAAAAGAAATAAGTTCTCGTGGGTTCAAGGCCAGAGTTGAAGAGAACTTATTCTCCGTGTTGAAGAGAACTTATTCTTGCATAGGATGCAGGTTCCGTTCCCCAGACGGTGGCTTACAAACATCCATAGCCCCAGTTCCAGGGAATCTGATGCCCTCTTCTCCCTTACCCTCCAACATAAGATAAAAATAAGTCAGTTTTTTGTTTTGTGTTTTGAGATTCCATGGATTCAATCTCATCAGATGCTTCGTTTTCTTCTCAGGCTACTCCCCTTTACTTGACTTCCCATTCCTGCTCTGCTTTCTTACTTCACAAAACTCCCATTTGAGGGGTCTGTGGCATGCTCACTGGGTGCTTGCCACTAAGGCTGATGACCTGAGTTGGAGCCTCCGGGAACCCACATGGTAAAAGGAGAGAACTGACTTCTGCAGGTTGTCCTCTGACCTCTACACCAACCGGATGGCACACTCTCACACAATAAATAAACAAGAAATTCTCTCTCTCTCTCTCTCTCTCTCTCTCTCTCTCTCTCTCTCTCTCTCTCTCTCAAGTGTGTGTGTGTGTGTGTGTGTGTGTGTTCAGGTCAGAGGGCACCTTGCAGGACTTTGTGTGTATGGGTTCATGAGCCACAGTGCACATGTAGAAGTCAGAGGACAGCTGGAGAGTTCCTCCTTCAATGTCTGGGCCCTGGGGATAGAACTTGGGTCTTCAGGTTTAGGGACTGGTGCCTTTACCTGCTGAGCCATCTCTCCACACCATCTCTACCCCCAACTGAAAAAAAAAAAAATCCATTCTGGGAAGTGGGGGTGTGTAGCTGAGTTGGAGAATGTATGCTTACTTAGCATAACAAAGGCTATGAGAAAACAAAACAGTAAAAATAGTTAAGTCCACAGAATCTGTTTGTCCGATTGTTCAGGGTGTCTGAGCCCATGTGCCTGTGCAGGGTGTGGATATACATTTGAAGGCCAGAGACCAGCCTCGGCAGCCATCCCTCCGAGCTGGCCACCTTGTGTTTTTTTGAGACTGGCTCTCTCTCACTAGAACCTCACAGAATAGGTGGCTGGGGCTGGCCAGCAAGCCTCAGGGATCTGCCACCTCCTCTTCCACAAGGCCGGGGTTACACATACAAGGCCATGCCCAGCTTCGTGTATGGGTGCCAAGGACGGAACTTGGGTCCTCTTGCTTAAGCAGCAAGCTCTTTCCTGAGTGGTCTATTTTCTCAGCCCCACGTCACAAAATTTAAATAAAATACAATCGATAAACCTTGCTGGTGGATTTTAACAAGAGGAGGTTACCACTCGCTGTGAGGGACCCAGAAAGCCGCTGTCACAGAGGAAATAATGGAGGGTGAAAAGGAAGCTGGAAAGACCTGGGGACACATCAGAGATAGGGACAGGGGAGTAACAGAGTAACGTGGATGTGGCGGAGAAGGATGCAGAGAGACAGTGACAGGCGGAGCTGGACCAAGGGTTTGGGGGAGGGGGAAGAAGACTGAGGACAGCCGCAGAGACTGGAAGCTAATTCACTGTGAAACATGTTGCCCTGGAGACAGACACATTCTCCAGCCACACAGGATGACACATGCCTCTGTGTGTGCCCCTGTCCTGTCACAGTCACTTACACTCTACGGGAAGCTATGGCAACACTGCTTGTTCCAAGTTGGAAAAGTTTGTAGGTTTGTGGTCCCCTTCCTTCCTTTTTGTTTTTGTTTGTTTGTTTGTTTCGAGACAGGGTCTCTCTGTGTAACAGCCCTGGCTGTCCTGGAACTCCCCATGTAGACCAGCCTGACCTTGAATTCACAGAGATCCACCTGCCTCTGCTGCCTGAGTGCTGGGATTTAAATCATGTGCTATCTGCCTGGCCCAAATGCTATACTTTTGGACAGTTTATTTGTATGCTAAAATGTCTTCTCTCCTCATGCCTGAGTATCTCTTGGCCACACATAGCACACACATAACTAATCCCTTTTTTCTTTTCTTTTTATCTTTTAATAATTCTATTTTTTTTATTTTTATTTTATGTGCAATGGTGTTTTGCCAGCATGGATGTCTGTGTGGGGGTGTTGGGTCCCCTAGAACTGAAGTTACAGTTGTGAGCTGCCATGTGGGTGCTGGGAATTGAACCCAGATCCTCTGGAAGAGCAGTCAATGCTATTAACCAATGAACCATCCCTCCAGCCCCCATAATTTTACTTTGTTGTTGTTGTTGTTGTTTTGAGACAAGGTTTCTCTGTGTAGTTTAGGAGCCATCTGGAACTCACTTGGTAGCCCAGGCTGGCCTCGAACTCACAGAGATCCGCCTGGCTCTGCCTCCCGAGTGCTGGGATTAAAGGCATGCGCCACCACCGCCCAGCTACATTTTTACTTTTCATGTGTTTGGTTATTTTGCCTGCATGTATGTCTGTGCGCCATGTGTGTGTGCTTGATGTCCACAAATGCTAGAAGGTGTTGGATCCCCTGGAACTGGAGTTACAGGTGGTTGTGATCTGCAATTTGGGTGCTGGGGATCAAACCCGGGTGCTCTGGAAGAGCAGCCTCTACTCTTAATCAATGAGCCATCCCTCCAGCATTCCCTCTCTCTCTTGAGACAGAATCTTACACGCTTACACCATAGCCAGGTAGCCAGGCTGATCTAGAATTCAGTATGTAGTCCAGATTGGCCTCAAACAGGCGATAGTAATTCCATCTCATTCTCCCAAGTGCTGGGATTACAAGACTGATCCACCATACCTAGCTTCCCATTTTCTTATATACACTCATAGGTCAGAGGCTCAAGTGAGGTGGGGAAACCAGGAAGTCCCAGGAAGACTGAGAAAGGTCGTGGGTTTCAGATACTAAAGAACATAAACAGGTATAAGTAGGACTTGATTTATCCTTGGGGACCAAGATCGAGGGGATGCCAGGTGTGGTAGCACACACCTTTAATCCCAGGGCTGGGGGGGGGGTGGGGGGGTGTTGGGTGGGGGGGGGGGGGGGGTTGGCAGAGGCAGGCACTTCTGAGTTCGAGGCCAGTCTGGTCTACAAAGCAAATTCCAGGCCAGCCAGGGCTACTCACAGAAACTCTGTCTCAAAAAAAAAAAAAAAAAAAGAATTTAGTGCCCAGGGGGTCATCACTCAGTCCGTGAAGGCCTGAAGGCCGCCAAACCTGCGGACTTGGCTTTTATCCTCTAGACCCACAAGGTGGAAAGGAGAGAACCGACTCCTGCAAACTGTTCCCTTACCGCCACACTCGCGCTACGGCACGCGAGCGACCCCACACATGTACGTATTTTACGTGTGCGTGTGTGTGTGTGTGTGTGTGTGTGTGTGTGTGCGTGCGCGCGCGCGCGCGTTTTAGAACAAGTAGGTGCGGTGAGACCAGTTTATGGGCTGCTTAAAATCCAGGTTTCAGCAATAGTCTACTTGCAGGGAGACATTTTGGTTTCTTCAGAATATGGTTTTAGCCCAGTAAGGGGAACCGAGCTCCGGCTGTGCAAAAACAAGCCCCAAGGTGTAGGGCCCAGCGTGCGGCTACTTTGCCTTTCACTGGACAATGTTACACACAGAAATGTTCATGCAGAGGTGGGCTGCTAAGCAACATGCGTGAGCCAGAGACACTGCCCTGGGAAAGCAAGGCTTGAGGCCCACGCCCCTAACCCT
>CABHPH010041488.1:0-16640 GCA_902168325.1 Peromyscus nudipes | reverse complement strand
CAGTGTTTTTTCCATGCCATTCATAGAAGGAAAACACAGGATCTGGCAAAGGTTGATATTTGGGCCATGAGGTGACACCTTTCTGTGACTTAGTGATGTGGGTGAACCAGAACTGTACCCAGGCCATGGGGGGAGAGCAAGGGAAGAAGGAGCCACACCCACCAGCGAGGGAAAGCTAAAGGGATGAGAAGGAGGGTGCTTGAATGCACTAAACAGATTGAAGGTAGCATTGTTACATGATACAAAGTAAGGATAAAAATACATAAATGAGATGTAAAACACCTCTAGGGGCCAGATGGAGATTTGCAGCGCTGGAATAAACATTACATCATAATGTGTAATGTGAGTTTGATTTTCAGATATTGTAGGAGGTGAGGAGCCCAGGTTCACGGTCTTCTCATCCATATCAATAAACCAAGAGAGCCAAGCATCCTGAGAGAAGTTAGCATTCTTTATAGGCCCAGAGAAATCTGGAGAATGAAAAAGTACAGCCGACATGGGATATGTACATTTCCATGGCTTTGTGCGGTGAGATTTCATACGTTCTGGAGCAAGGGGTGCCTCAGCTTCCTCATCTGAGAACTCTGGGTGCTAACGGTCCTTGCCTCTGAAAACTGTTCTCCACTAAGAAATGTATCTAAAGCACCTGTTCACCGTGGCTGCCCACGGAGGGTCAACAGTTGCTACTGTCCACAGCATTTTAAAGGCAGGAACCCAAGGCTTTAAGAGAGACTGTGTTGTGTAACTGCTTCCTCCAGATTGAATCATTTCCCCGCTGGGTGGAGAGGGAGGCTCCTTAAGACTCAGGGAGTAAACATTCCTGCAAGGCCCAGGAAATAAATCAACATAACAAGTCTCAGGAAACTCCTGAAATGCACAGGATTCACAAGACTCATCTTCAAGGCTAGGCAAGCAGTAATGTGCTGGGGAAGGAGACTCCGGCTGCCTCAGCTGCCTGCAGGTCATGTTAGGGACTTCGGGACTTCAGAGATACAGCCCTCATGAATTCTCACCCATGTAGGGAAGCTTTTTGAGTGCTGTAGCCACCTTTGATTTGTCCAAACTCCTAGAAATAACTTGGCCCCTCTATTCCTGTTTTAAACCACAACGAACTCACTAGCCAGGAAGCTAGGCCAGGGTGGAACTGTTCCTTTGGTCTGTCACCAGTGTGCTTTCTGGGGTAAATAGACATTTGTTCCTGACCTCCTTGGAAAAGTCAAACAATAGATTACCTAACTACCCCGGTGTTACATACTTGATATATGGCTAAGCTAGGCTTAAGCCCACATTGGACCCCCAAATCTATGTATGATTTAGAGCTCCACTTTCTATTTTTCCTTTTTTTTCTATTTTTAAGGGTCCTTTTATGTTTTTCCAGGATCTTGTGTTTAAAGGGGCTCTCTGCCTGGCAGTATATGCCCAGCCATTGGAAAGGAATATTCTTAACCATTAATCCTGGTTACTAACTTGCCATTGTGGTTAGTATATTAGCAATGTTTGCTTTGCTTTTCCCTTTTTATATCAGTAAAGCTAGATTTCCAAAACTGCCTGAAAAAGCACCAGATTAATTAATAAAGATCTTTGGAAGAAAGTAAATTGCTCAATTTGAACATTAAACAAAATGCCTTTAGTGTTACCCTTTGCTAAAAATACATGCTTATATGAAAGGACTTGAGGGAATCATTTTCTTAAACTGCATTCCCACGGCTCAGGATGCTAAACACCTTCCAGAATAAGTATCTCTGTGATAACAACAGTACTTATGTTGTTATCAACAGTACTTATGGAATCCTGTGTGGCAGAGGACCCTCTGGACTCTGTGGAAGGCGGTGGGTTCAAGCAACACACCAAGTGCCCTTTGCTGCAGCTCCCAATTGCAATCTAATTGATGATAATGGTAACGTGCATTTTAGCCAAACAAGGTTACCCGAGCCCAGATCTGACTTGTGTCCTCAGCACCCTTTATGTGTCCCAGCAGGAACTCTGAATATTTGCTGAATGGCGAGAGGAAGTAGGACACACAAATAACCACATGCTGGCATTTTCTATCCTGCAGGAGTACCTCCCCCGAAGCTCCTAAATTCCTCTGTAACACAAGCTGCACTCAGACCAGCTGTGAAAACAGCACACTTCCAATTTTTCTCTCCTTGAATACCTGCTTATATTTCTTCTTCTCCCTTGCCTGCTTGCAAAACCAACAGAGAGACAGGATTCTCTCCACTCTAGCCCTGACAACCTAATGGAATGCCTGGCGACTGCGGCCGCCGCTTTCTCTGCGCTTGTCGAACCCCACCGTTCGTTCCCTGTGTGAGGGTTTCTCTGAAACAGCCATTTTGTCATTTACGGCCTGGCTGCCTGTGTCCTGCTGCCCGGAGTCCGAGTGTTTGCAGTTGTCTGGATCTATACGTCTGCAGTGAAATCACCCGGCTTAGAGAAAGCCGCTGCCTGCTGCTCCCCGCCAGGCACGGCCGCTATCCTCCGGGCAACCCAACCTGCATGTGACAGTGTTTCAGTCATAGGCACTCAGGTTTAATCAACTTCACCAGAGACGTAACTCGCGGCGGATTCTTTTGTTCCACCCATCAGCTGTGAATACACACGGGAAGCTCATGTAGCCCCCCGCCAGTCCTCATCAGCCAGTGTCATAAACATTGATTCTATTTCCCTGGGTCAGAAATGATGAAGTCAATACGTAACACGGTGCATTATATTTTCTCACACCTTTTCACTCTGATTCCTTGACAGATCTTTTTTAAGCTTATTACATTGCGTTAATTTTCAGGATTAAGTGTGAGAGCTTTATAGATTTAAATGCCAATAAAGGCAGGGATTGCACGTGGAACTAACTACATTAAATTTTAAAGTGATGGCAACTATTATTAGACCCCACCTATGGAAGTAGTGCAGTATTTCCTTGCTATGACCTACTAGCTCACTCACGAGTCAATGTTTTGACTATTCATTTGGCATATATTAATGTAGGATCTAGTATTTTGAGAGAAATTGAAAGTAAAAAGTTAGGTACTGTCATAAAAGTGCTTTGAGAATTTCTGACTCCATAAAATCTATCTGAAAGCACTTATTTTAATTAATTTATTTTATTTGCAAAAAATTAAATACCCCAAGAATGGGCCGAGCCCTATCCTAAGAAGTGTAGCTACGCAGACAGAACAAACCTGGTCTCCATTTTCTAGGGCTCACAGGCAAAGGAGCAGACACAGGGAGGGGGAGAATTAGTAAGGAAGGAAGCGACGGTTTGAATGTGGAGTCCCTGTCCTACTTTGCTGTCTACTGCTGTGATAAACATCCTGGCCAAAAGCAACTTGGCAGAGGAAAGGGTTTATTTCGCTTTCAAGTAACAGTCCATAACCCAGGGAAGATGAGGCAGGAACCTGGAGGCAGGAACTGAAACCATGGAGTACTGATGCTTGCCGGCTTGTTTCTTTTGACTCATGTTAGCCTGCTTTATCATACAACCCAGGCCTGACTGCCCAGGGGTTGCACCACCCAGAGTGGCCTGGGTCTTCTCATATCAATTAGCAATCAAGAAAATGAAACAACCCCCCCCCTCACACACACACACACACACACACACACACACACACACACACACAGAGACATGCCACAGGTATAATCAGAGGAACAATCACGTTAAATAATCCACAGGACACTGTTTCAGACAGTGGAGCAGGACACAGGGGAAGTGGCTATCATTATAATCTTTATTGTTCTGAAGCTGGGATGATGTACGTAACAGCTACTTAACAAGCATGTGGTAGAGACTCCCTTCCTTCAACAATTCTTTGATGACTGATGGCATTGTCCCTAGGTGAACTGACAGAAATTAAGTTGAAGATAAAGGGGCCATGCACAGTCTCCCCAGAACTTCATAGTGTGCTGAGTCCACAGCTGCACACACGGCAGAGTGGTGGGAAAACAGAATTTGTAAATTAACCGAAGATTGTGATTCACTGGCCCCCAAGCACCCTGAAGGTACCAAGCGTTGGTAAGATAAATACTGGCTTCTGGTTCTACCACGAACTGGCTGTGGACACAAATCTAGAGCAGCTCAGAGCTTAAGCGCATGCATTGCTCTTGCATAGGAACCTGAGTTTGGTACCCAGCACTCAAGTCAGGCGACTCACAACTGCCTGTAACTGCAGTTCAAGGGGATCTCATGCCCTCGCCTTCCATTGGGCACCTGGCACTGATTTGCACATGTAGACACACACACACACACACACACACATATGATGAAAACCATATAAATCTTTTAAAAAGTAGTATTCAACTGTGGGTGCTCTGATTTCCTCATCTACCAAATGGAAACACTAACACCAACCTCAGGGTAGGTGAGAGGTCTCAAAGGAGTCAGTGCTTGTGTTTAGCACACTAAGACATGCTAGGCACTCAAAAATAGCCAGAATTATAGCAGAGGAGCCGCCACTCTCACAGTGAACAACAGAGAGCGAAACACTGATATATATCCTTTACATACTAAAGGGACAATAGCTATCCAATTTTGCTGTCTAGGTAAATTGCTATCTAAGACTGAGATTAAAAGATATTTTCAGATTGAAACTAAAAAATATTTACAAGAGCCTTTAATCCCAGCACTCGGGAGGCAGAGTCCCACGGATCTCTGTGAGTTCGAGACCAGCCTTGTCTACAGAGCAAGATCCAGGACAGGCACCAAAACTACACAGAGAAACCCTGTCTCAAAAAAACCAAATATATATATATATATATATATATATATATATATGCAATAAACCACTCTTCAGAATTATTAAAGGGTTACTATGCTAAAATAAATGAATTTCTCTGCATGCTGACCAGGTCTCCATATCAACTGCTCTCTACATAAAGGAGATGTGCCTTTGAAGAGCGTCGAGAGATGCACTGATCTGTGGGCATAGCAATACGTCACTAAGAGTCATTTTAGCTATGTTTGTTCATCAGAATAATAGTATTTTGTTCTCCCTTAGGGCCTATGACCTGTCAGGTTCTTGTTCCTGTTAATAGTACCAGGTACGAGTTCTGTCTCATGGAGCAGGCCTTAGATTAAATCAGAACATGGTTCATAAATGGGTAAGACTGATGACTACTTTTCTCCTCCAGTAGTGTGAAGAGCCTCTTCCAGCGATATGAAAGCTATCCAGAAAAGATGGAGTTTCCAGGGAGTACCCCTTGATTTCTCCATGTGCTATGACTCCAGTATGTGATATTTTCAGCAATAGTGTCTTGCTGTCAAGTTCTAGAGGGTAACCAAGAGCTTTGGCAATGTCCTGTAAAATTTATAGACCCATTGGCCAACAACCTGAAAAGAAGTAACCCCTTCCTGGTACTGGGTTTTTTTGTTTGTTAGTTTGCTTTTTATTCACTAGCATATGGTGTCTAGTTGGGTTATTGTCTACCCATTATAAAATACACAGAGAGAGAGAGAGAGAGACAGAGAGACAGAGACAGAGAGACAGAGAGACACAGAGCGAGACACAGAGAGAGACAGAGAGAGACAGAGAGATAGAGAGACAGAGAGAGAGAGAGAGAGAGCACACTCACACCCCTCTCCCAAAAGCTCGGTGATATCCTAGGAACATGTGGCAGTCAGAAAGACTGTAAGACCCAGACGTGGTGGATAATTCCAGTGTTTTCTGGACACACCAAGGCCCTTGCACACGTAAACTCACGGCGATTATGACAGCATACACAAGACCTTCAAATGCTCAAGCTAGACAAAGTGCCAGCATGGAGTGGGAGGGATGTGGGCGTGAAAATCCCACCACTGGTTGAGAAGCTATTGGTATTAGATAGATTCTGGGGGAGAACAGTCACTTTTGTCTCCTGGTGTTACCCATGGTAAGTGAACCACACTTCATGGAAAGCCCCACTGCCAATAATATATGGGCAGCACAGATCGGACTGATGTGTTTACGGAAGGGAGAGGAGGAGGGAGGGGGGACAGTGGCGACTCAAAGTTGGGAGGGTAAGAAGGTATGAATGGTATGGGCAGTGGTGGTGCACGCCTTTAATCCCAGCACTTGGGAGGCAGAGCCAGGCGGATCTCTGTGAGTTCAAGGCCAGCCCAGTCTACAGAGCGAGATCCAGGACAGGCACCGAAACTACACAGAGAAACCCTGTCTCAAAAAAAAGAAGTTAGGAATGGAAAGAGCAGATCTGGGAGAAGTTGGGGAAGTAGGGATGAATATGATAAAAATATATGAAAGTCTCAAAGAATTATTTAAAAATCTTTTCAAATGTAAATAAACCTAAAAGTAAAATCAAACAAATACATAAGTTTATAAGGCTGAGTTATAGGAAGCAAATGTCATCAGGAAAGATATTTAAAAGTTACTGAGTATGTATTGACTGTCTAATGACCACTTTTTCATGTTTTGTATGAGCATGGACGTTTGTGCCTGCCTGCATGTGCACGTGGAATCCAGAGATTGACGTCAACTGTTTTCAACCGATTTCCACCTTATTTTTAGAGATAGCTTCTCTCACTGGATTTGGAGCTTGCCAATTCTGCTAGGGTGGCTGGCTAAAAAGTCCCAGGAGTATTTCTGTCTCTACCTCTCCAGTGTTGGGCTTACCATTTTCACATAGGTGCCAGGGGTCTGAACTCAGGTCCTCACGATTACATGGCAAATTCTTTATCAAACTGAGCTGTCTCTCCAACCCCCCCCCCCCCCCGCCCCATGCATGTGCGTGTGTGAGCATCTGCATGTATGTGTATACCTGTGTGTGTGTGTTGAAATAAAATTTCAATTGAAAGCTAAATTTTAAAAAATGACAGAAGGAGTTGTTGAATGAATAGCTGTATCATCATAAGGTTTGTGTCTTACAAGGGATAAAGACAAAAATACTGAAGAACTTCAAGCACTTACAGAAAAACATGTCGTTCAATACCTAGAAAGTTAATGTAAGGGTAACGTTTAAAGTGTAAAATACAATATAGAGCTTCCAAACTGTCGGGGGATTGGAAATGAAAAATGAAAGAAATAATAGGGTTGCGATAAAGGCAAATAGAAAAATACAAACAAGACATCAGTGTTGGTAAGATTCTGCCAGTAAACAGTATGAATTCACCCTGAGGAAGGTGTGTGAATAGATGTTGGAACAATTTTTCAATAGTAAACAACAGACTATGTTATGTGGCTGAGTTGGTCTGACTATTTCCTGCAAAAGTACAAGGGACAGGATGTGTAGCTTTATAGTGAAATGTGTCTAGCTCCTCATGCGTGCAGGTGTGGAGGGCAAGGAGCTGGGGAAGCTGGAATGGAAAGAACCAAGACCTTCCTTTAAGTTCATGTTGCCATGTACTGACGATTCTCCATCTGTTTCGATTTCTCAGACTTTTCTGATTCTTCTTATAAAACCTTAGAGGATTCCACAATTTTCTACGTACTTATCTGGTATTTGTGCTGGTTTTCCACAGTCTTTGGATTTTTAATTTCAAATTCTCTAGCAAGTGGGAAAGAGGCTGCTTTTAACTTTTAAAAATCCCTTCCATATTCCAGGGACTGTTGTCTGTTCTTAGCCCTTAAATCTGCAGCTCCCCACAGTCTCAGGTTCAGCACGGCACAGAAGTGCCAACTCAGGCATAAACTCAGAATTACTCAAGCGTGGGCTTTCACTTAATTGCAAATCATAATGGAGTTTGGGCAGCCACTAACTTTCCAAGGTACTGGGTGAATTACTCAGTGATTATTGCTTTTTTCAAGCACGGAACCCAGAATGTCTACCTGTTTAATATGCTCGATGCTGTAACTGATTCATGACCCCCTAGTCCCCACTCAGGTTTCACATTTACTACAGTCTGTTTCAAAGTTCTTCCCTATATGTTCACAGAATATTGAAACTGATAAAGACAGGGTTGTTCAATGACCCCACTTAACAAATGCAAATCATTAAAAGTCCCACAATCAGTAAATGGTAGGGACAAGACTAAAGTTTTCTCTGTCTCCCTCTCTGTCTGTCTCTGTTTCTGTCTCTCTGTCTCTCTGTCTGTCTCTCTCCTTCCCTCTCTCTCTCTAATTTGGTTTTGATTAGATAAAGGTCTCACGATGTAGCTCAGCTCTAAAGATCTCTCCATCTCTGCCTCCTGCTGTGTTGGCATGGCTGGGGTGATGTCCAGCATGCCTCTTGACTTGTGCTTTGAAGGCTGGGACTTCGGAGTGCGTACGATGTGTTGTGCAATATGATGGGAAGTGGATTAGGCCAACAGAGTTCGACTCTCTCTCTCTCCCTTACCTGGGCCATTTGATGTTTCTCATGACAGAGAAACTGAGACAGCTGGAAATTTGGGTGAATATTGAATGTTTGGGAGTTTTATCATCAGGTTTCCCGAAGAAACCCATTATCGGTCCAATATGGTATCTCTATTGTTAAGAGCCTAGTGTGTTCTCATTGGAACTTAGAATATTCTGCTATCCAAATCGAGTGAAAATAGGCATGGAAATGCCTCCTGTTCTAAGCACACAGGCTGAAGGCCCGGTGGGAACAGAGCCCAGGCAGGGACCTAATCACTGTGACTTCATACTCAGGGAATGGAGTGTGAAAATAAGGACCATCTGCAAGGAAAGAAAGGTGATGCACAGCTCGTGTGTAACCTAACAACTGTAAAGACTTGCCTTAAAAATAAGCAATACAAAGCACAGTCTGCTGTGAATAACCCATCCCTGTAACAAATTATCATTGGCTTACCGGCTTCAGAGCTGCCACCATGTGACCGGCTCATCCGGGCCCTGTTAGTTTCTTATTAAGCTAAGCACACAGCAACATTCAGCTCTGCAGTCTCACTCCAGGGTGTTTTGCCCATGAGCAAGGGAACTCAAGTTAAAAAACAAGGCACAAATGTTAGTAGCAGCTCGGCTGACCTTCACCTACGCTGTCCTAACAAAACATTTCAGACCGGGTAGTGCAAAAAGAACAACAAAAATGGTTTTCACAAAAATAGTTTTCACGGTTCCGGAATCCAGGAGGTTCTGAAGGCTCGCGCAGGTGTGATATACAGTGAGAGCCCATCTCTGTTCCGCCCTTTCACTGTGGTGTCCTTTCAGAGCGGATGAGTGCTGCATCCCCCTCATGGAAAAGGCCTGGGTAAAGTCTCTTTTGTAAGGACCTTCATCTCATTCACAATGGAGGAGCCATTGTGACCTAAAGAGCTTCTAAGGCTGTCCCTCTGCATACTATCATACCGAGGATTAAGTTTCAGCCTGAATTTGAGGGGACACATTCAGTTCATAGCTCAATTTTATTCATAATCACCAAGACTTGAACACGATTCAAATGTGTTCCACATCTTGAATGGACAAATGTGTAGGCAGAGCTTTCCTGTCCCAGGAGCCACTTCACATAACCGACACAGAGGCTTAATAGTACTTGTAAATAAATGTTCAGCCAATAGCTCAGGCTTGTTACTAGCTAACTCTTACACTTAAATTAACTCATATTTCTTATCTATGCTTCAGCAAGTGGCTCGTGGCTTGTTACCTCATTTTCTGTATGTTCTGCTTGCTGTCTGGTATCTCTTTTGACTCTGCCCTTCCTGCTCCCAGAGTCCTCTGTGTCTGGCTGTCCCACCTGTCAGTTTTTTATTAACCAATGAGAGTAATATATATATACAGTGTACAGAAGAATTATTCCACAGCACAAATGCACTGTAATACAGCCGTATTGTGGAACATTATTCAGCAATCAAAGGAATAAACTTCCTCTGGGTCAGATGTGGGTGGACCACCACTGCTTTGTGCTTACTCAGGGGACAGTAAACTATTTGTCTTGCAAGACAAATTCAGCCACACCTATTCACAGATTGCTGGTGACAGAGTTGAATAGAGGCAAAAGCAACCATATATCTTTCAAAGCTGACAATATCTACTACTTGCCCCATCAGAGAAGTTTGATAATCCCTGTGCTTAATGAAGGGGGTCAGGTGCCAAAAGCCACATGCTGTATGGTTCCCTTTATAGAACATTCTAGGAAGGATTCATTGTTCCTGGGGGTACGGGATGAATGCAGAGGATGACTGAAAAGGGTACAGTTTATGTCTTTCCCTTAGGGTTCTTGTACAAGTTACATTCCTGTGAACTTGCAAAAGCTAACACAACTGATGCAACTGAGAAAAAAAAATACAAAACCCTAAGAGCTGAAAAATGACGTTTTAAACTTCCAATTGTAGAAACTGTAATGGAAGATTTTTAGATGGAAGGAAAGGAAAGTCATTGCCCAGATCGGCAGCAATCTCACCCCAGGTGACAATTCCAGTGGGACCCGGGTATCCAGAGATGACTGTGCTTCAGTTCTTTTTCTGACACTTTCAAGCCTTTCCTGCTTGGTCACCCCGCCCCCACTGATCTCCATACCGTGTGAGCCTGTCCTCTGCAGTCCCAATTTAGAGAGCTGGCTGGAAAGAGAGAACCTTTTCAACTGAGTGCTCATTTATCAGCACCAGGGAAGGCTGTAATTGCCTTGTCCAGCCACACACGCTCTTTAATACAGCAGTTCTCAACCTGTGAGTCTCGACCCCTTTGCTCAGCCTGAGTCTCGACCCCTTTGGGATCAAACGACCCTTTCACAGGAGTTGCTGAAGATCATCAGAAAAAACAGATATTTACCATACAATTCATAGCGTCTCAAAATTACAGTTATGAAGTAGCAACAAAAATAATTTTATGGTTGGGGTCACCACAACGTAGGGTGTTAAAGGTTGAAAAACCACTGCCCTAATCACCAGTCGCTCATTCATCAAAGAAGGAAGCGCTAAGATCCTCTCATCCCACCACTATGGCCCAAGACCAGCATCTATTTTGAAAAAAACAGAAAGCTCATTATGTGGACAAAATCCAGTCATGTCTCAGTCAACTACACTAGCCATACATTAATAAAAATTTAATCGCATGTATAGTTTCCAGTGGTTTCTTTATACTTGGGCAAGCATTCATTTGAAAGGCAGTTTGAAGGGATTAAAAACAGATTTTGAAGCATCCCATCCAAGTGCTCTGTGATGCATGGATCAGGAAGCCACTCTTAATTAAGCATGAGAGTTTTCAGTTCGGCTTCCAGTTTGGCTTGCACTGAAGAAATGGTATTTTAAAAGGAGGAGAGGGCGCTGGCCTGTGCTGTAGGTACAGCTGAAGTTAAAGAACCTTATTATGTAGATCAGGACAGTGCTGTATCCCCTTTCCAGTTAAACCCTTTCTTCTTTGAGTATCATCCTTTACATGTTCTGAGGTTCCCCCCTCCCCCCGCTCCATCAAATCTAGATAGCCTCTTGTTAAAGGGAAAAGATGCAGAATTTTAAAGATTTTCTGAGGAAGGCCTCAATCATCGTGACTGGATTCTGCTCACTAATTTTCCTGTCTCTGTGTCAGAAAACTAGAACCAACATTCTCTTTAAATGGAAAGAAGACACACACAGCCTTTATTTTTTCTTTTCATGCAGTGTATGTGATAAAGAAATCACCAAAAAGCCTAAGCCTCCTTCCAAATCAAAAGCCACAGGAGTTTCGTGGTGTCTCGCTGGCCCTTTCTTCATTTATTGTGGGGGCTTCGCCTGGTGGGTCAGCTTACATAGAGCAAACCAGCTACTCACTGATCTCATGCGCCCAAATTACCAGCCAGTAACAGAAGGAAAAGGGAAAAATTAGAGCTGGCTTCCATTTGCTCCGGCTTCCGGGTCGTGGACCCGGGAATACAGACAGCGTAGCTCATTTGCAGGGGTGCCTCAATGACTTCTCCCTGGGAGGGAACCACACAAAGTCATCCTCAAACTCTCTGGCCTAGAGAAGCAAAGGCAGATGAAGAAATTGGAGTATGACTTGCCTAAGAGTAATTTGGAACCATTTCAGAAGGGATTCATGACATAGAGCTTAAGCCTGTAAACCTGATTTAATAAGTGCACATCTTCAAAGCAATACTGTACATTTAAACACCATTCCATCCTTCAGCTGAAAACAAAATTACACCTAATAGATTACTGACAAATTGCTCCAATACCACAGCAGCTGGGAAAAAACAGTACATTCCTCTTGTCTCACTCATTGTTCGTTAAGGTTGCTGTAGCAGGAATCTTAAAGAGTCTTATTAATAAGAATGAACCTGGGGCCAGTTATTGGGGTGAATGCTGGAAGGTCAGAGAGACAGAATAAGCCACAGCTAATCTCACCTGGCCAACTTCTCAGTTGATCTTGTTTCCTCAGACTGGAAGCCTCTGTGTCCTCATATCCGAATGGCTTTCAGCTGAACTGTGCTGCTCAAAACCTAAAAGCTTAACCAGCCAAACGTTTAACCAGGCCAAATGCTTAACCAGGCCAAATGCTTCTAGTTTCTGGTCTTCACACCTTATATACCTTTCTGTTTTCTACCACCACTCCCTGGGATTAAAGGCTCGCTTTCTGGGATTAAAGGCGTGAGTCACCATGCTTGGCTGTATCCTTGAACACATGGATTTCTGCCTCTGGAATGCTAGGATTAAAGGCGTGTGCTACCACTGCCTATCCTAAGTATCTAGTGGCTATTCTGTTCTCTGACCCCAGATAAGTTTATTGGGATACACAATATTTTGGGGAACACAGTACCACCACATTTCCTCTCTTTTTGTCTAAAATTTAAAAAAAGCTTATAACTAATACAAGAAAAACTATCCAATAAGTATATACAATATATACACAGTCAAGATTACATTAATGATGTCTAGTCCATTAACATTTGACAGATTCAGATAAAAAACTCCATTATATATATTAACAATGTCCAGTCAGTAACATTTGATAAACTCAGACAAAAATTTTCATTACTTATCCTATTTAAAACAAGTAGTTCCTTTTAAAAGTAGATTCAAAAATTGACCTTTTTATCTTATCATATCCATATTCTATCTTTTTTCTTTTCATAATAGATTCAGTAATCTACCTTTTGTCATTTTTATATCTCCCCCCCCTTTTTTAGTGTAGATTCAATGACCTACCCATTTATCCTATTATTTCTTTATCTTTTTTCTCAGAGTAGAGTCTACCTCATATCTATATTCTCTTCTTTCTTTTTCCTTTTTTTTAAAAACAAAACCTCTGAATCTAATCTCCATGTTCAGCTTTTTTCCTGACGATTAACAATTAAGAACTTGTAAACAACCACCATAAACAATGACAATATCCATAACTCATTAAGCAACCAAAACCTCCTACCCCACCTCTTGGGAATGTGGGCATCGTTTTCTTAAAATTACTTCCTGCTTTCTGGGAATGAAGACATCTTTAGGGAATCCTGAAAAAAATTTTGGGTTAATTGTCAAGTCCTGTATCATCTGTCCAGTCACTGATTCATGAGAAAGTGCAGGGCTTGTTTCAAGTCCTTGTTCAAGTAGTCTGTCAGGCTGGATCATCTCAGCTAGCCATCTCAAAATTGTCCTAAACATTTTGTAGTCCAAAGTCGATCTTTCCTTGGTGTTAATCCGCTTAATGGCTTTATCTTAGTCCATGTGGAATCATCGTTGTGGGATCCTGTCATCTTTTTGAAGATTTCAAAGTTGCTGTTAGGCGTGGTCATGGTTACCTGCAGTCATTGTGTGTGTGTGTGTGTGTGTGTGTGTGCTTCCTCTGCGGTTTGGAGCAGTCACAGTCTGATAAATGTCTGTCTCTTGGAACCATGAACATTCTTCCCTAGAAGAGAAAATCTTCACAGCAATTTCTCCCCACCATTTGTCTTGCCAAACTTTTCCAAACTGACCTTTGCTGATGCTTTCTTGTAACATGATGGTCCTGGCGATTCTTCTCTGAACAAGCAGCAGTAAGCTCTTCATCCCAGGTAGCAGCATCATTGCAGTCACCAACACAATGAGAAGAAGCCAGCAATTTGGAGCAGCAGCTTCTGCCTCCATAGTCCCACCACTGTTTGTGGTTCGGTCTGGGCCGAAGCTTCTCCCAAGCCTCCTATCTCTGCCTCCTTCAGCAAATCCAACCAGCGTGCACCACCACAACTGGCCGAGTGTAGCTCGGACCTGAGCTGGGGCCCACAAGGCCACAGGCAAGCAGCTTTTTCATGAATTCGTACCACAAACGTTGGGCTCCAGGTTACACCATCACCCATTTTTACAGGTCCTTGCCATTCTATTGTAAGACTTGAAATCAAATCAAATGTTGCAAGATACTTAAAGGTAAACCTTTCCAAAAATTGCTATTAGAGGCTCGGAAAGATTGCTCTGTCAACCAAGTGCTCACATTGCAAACAGGAAGACTTGAGTTTGGATTCCCAGTACCCATTTTAAAAGCTTGGCGGGCAAGGCACACTGGAAATCCCAATCCTGGGAAGACAGAGACAGGAGGATTCCTGGGGCTTGCAGCTCAGACAGGCTAGCTGGATCAGGGAGCCTAGGTACAATGAGAGACCTTGTCCCTTATCTCAAAAAACTAGGTGGAGTGTAATTGAGGAAGACTCCTGACATCAACCCCTGGCTCCCACCTGCATGCACATGTGTGCACATACACATACACAAAGCAAAAAGAAAAAAAAATGTTGTTAAAGTTCAAAATTATCTACTGAACTGGAATCACTGCTACCTATTAAGTCACGTCAACCAGGGACCGTTAGACTCAGCAGAAGATGATACCAGGACGATATGCTGGCTGTTCTCAGTGTGGTGTGGGGAGCTGACCAAAAATCTGTCCTGTTCCCTGGGATCTGAGACCTAAGGGCCTAAGTACCACCATGGTCCGGTGCAAAGAATGATTGGAGAGGTGTCTACGACAGCAGTTCTCAACCTTCCTCAGGCTGTGGCCCCTCAGTACAGTTCCTTATGTGGTGGTGACCCCCAACCATGAAGTTATTTTTGTTGCTACTTCATAACTAATTTTGCTACTGTTATAAATCATAATGTAAATATCTGTGTCTTCCGCCAATCTTAGGCAACCCCTGTGAAAGGGTCCTTCGACCCCAGGGGTCGCGACCTACAGGTTGAGAACCACTGATCTAAGAGTTTGCCAGTTTGTCCTGTAGGCGTCTTGGTTGATGTTCAGGAAGGAGAAGGGAGGAGGAGGAGGAAGAGCAGGTTTAGGGGGAGAGGCTATAAGGAGAGGGGCACCCCAAAAATCAGTTCTTCCTATAGGCTGAACTCGGGAATGTGGAAGACAAATTCATTATTGTTTCCTACCCTTTTTCCGCACACAACACAACTATTTCAGCCTGTGAAGAAATGAATACATTTTAAATCTTGGTAAAATACTTCTGTATTTCTTCTACATCAAATGTTTCTATTTTGGTATGCGGATTTTAAAGTTACTTGTGCTTTAAGAAAAATTAGACGGTCTAGCTTTCTCAATTAAGACCATTTATAAATTACTATCATATACTCCACAGTGTATGTATACTGCATGGCTTTGTTCGGGGGGGGGCAAAAGGTGATGGGGGAGGGTCAGGGAAAGGCCCGACAGTCCCTACCCTCTAGGTAGGCGGAGATAGCTGTCCACAGAAGCAACCTCTGGTGAGCTGTGTCCAGATGGTTGTGTGTTCCAAAAAGCATTGCCACTATCTTCTCCAGAAAGAAGTAACAATGATGGACAGAAATGACATAAAAACAGTGAAAATGTATGCAAATATGATCACGTCAACAAAAAATTAAAAATTAACGAAGTGTTTCAGAAAAAGAAAAATTGTTATGTATTATTACATTTTAATGAGCATTTTGCATTGTGAAAACAGGGAAAAATTATGCCTTCCGATCAGTCTGTTCCACTAATGAGGAAGAGCAGAGTAATGAGGCCGTCACAGCTTCTGTCCTTAGGCCCCAGTTTTGCGGCAGCGGACCTTCACGCATTCGTTTTCAGTGGGTGACCAGGCAGGTCCGTCCATCCGTGCTCACTCACGGTTGATGCAGAAACACTTTTTATTAAGTTTGATTTCAGAAGCCTTGTTTGGAGCTGGGGAAATGGATCAGTGGAGAAAACGTTTGCAGCTAAAATGTTCGTTCTCAGCTGACATTTGGTTGGTTTTTAGTCTCCTTGCTGGCATGTGACACAATTAATGTTCAGAATTTCTGTGTCTTGATCTTTATAAAGTATTTTTAAGGCTTACCTCACTATTTATTGTCCAAGCCTGATTTTTGACTGCTTACAAATATTTGGGGACCATATTAGCCTCAGCTAAAACTTCCTATCAGAAAAAAAAAATGATAAATTAGAAAAGAAAAATCTCATCAAAAGAAAGAGGAACTTTACCGTGATTCTCTTGGGTCCACACTTCTGTTTTGACTGCATAGCACTTTGAAGGTTGCGATCAACTTTTTAAACTCCCCTGGACCCTTCAGCTCCACAGTGAGCAGGCCCATCTACCTGAGACGAGCTTTTCACAAACACGGTCCGCGGGTTTGTTTTCTACTAATGAAGTGAAAAGTAGATGAATGGAAACTTTTTCCAAACTTCCAAAAGAGCCCTACGAACAGCCTCACTTTCAGGGGCTGAAGTGCAGGCATGAAAAGAAGGAAGAGCCGGGCGATGGTGGCGCACGCCTTTAATCCCAGCACTCGGGAGGCAGAGGCAGGCGGATCTCTGTGAGTTCGAGGCCAGCCTGGGCTACAGAGTGAGATCCAGGAAAGGTGCAAAGCTACACAGAGAAACCCTGTCTCGAAAAACCAAAAAAAAAAA
>CABHPH010041474.1:0-18683 GCA_902168325.1 Peromyscus nudipes | reverse complement strand
TTTTTTTTTGTTTTTCGAGACAGGGTTTCTCTGTGTAGCTTTGCGCCTTTCCTGGAGCTCACTTGGTAGCCCAGGCTGGCCTCGAACTCACAGAGATCCTTCTGGCCCTGCCTCCTGAGTGCTGGGATTAAAGGCGTGTGCCACCACCACCCGGCTATATTGATACTTCTAATTGATTTCATGACAATTTTGGTTGTTTTATAATTTTATTAGTGTAATATCACAAACCTTTAGGTTTTGCCATGACATTATATAATGTACATGGATTATATCCTGTCCCATACTACCCTGTCTCGTTATATCTCCTTCCACAGGTCTGTGTCTTTCTCATAGTCTCCCTTCTACTTTCACGTTTTCTTTTGTTTTTCTGGACCAAGGTTGCTTTTTTATTCTTAGTATATTATTCTTTGATATTAACTATTCACTGTCAAGAATTTGATTTTCAGAAATATACAAAAGAAGTATTATGCCCTACATTTAGTAGTGATCAATAGGTATATGTTTGAATAATTCATTTCTGAATTTTTTCTTTTATTCTTTAAGAAAAATTTTTATTCATTCTACATAACAACCACAGATCCTCCTGTCATCCCTCCTCCTGTTCCCCCCCCCTTTCCTTCCAGCCCACCCACCCCTCCCCCTGCATCAAGGCTGAGTAAGTTGCCCCACCATAGAAAATGGGCTCCAGAAAACCAGCTCATACACCAGGGATAGATTCCCAGGAATCCACAAGGATGACCCCAGGTTAGACTCCTAGCAATAGTGGAGAGGGGGCCTGAACTGGTCTACCCCAGTATTCAGATTGGTGAATACCCTAACTGTCATCACATTTTCTTTTTTAGTGTTTGTTTAACATATAAGAGAAAACTATGCTATTTGTTCATTTTTGAATAAAAATATTTAAATAGTTATATGTTATATTTCTCTAAATCAAGAATCTTTGTTCAAAAGGACACAAGTAGGCAATAGAGAAGCTAACTATCACCTGTTCCAGTATATACACATTATACATACAAGAGTTTGAGAATCACAATATTAATGCTACTACCTCAATACTCAAAATAGCTTTTTCCCCAAACAGCAGTTTTTTCTTGATTATTATTATTATTTCTTTTTTAAATTATTTATTTTATTTTGAGATTATAATATAACTACATTACTGCCTGTTTTCCCTTTTTCCTTCCAAAACCTTCCATATGCTCTTCCTTGCTCTCTTTTAACTTCATGGCCTTTTTGTCCATTCATTGTTGTTACATATACATATATGTTATATTGTTCCTAAATACATAAAACACCCTGATCAGTCTGCATAATGTTACTCATACGTATGTTTTATGGCTGATCATTTGGTATTGGGTAACCAGTTGGTGTGCTCTTCCCTGGGGAGAGCATCTCCTGTTCTCAGTATTCCTTATTTGCCTATAGTTCTTTGTATAGACTGAAGCCTCCTGGGCCTTCCCCATTCACAGTAGTATGTCTGTTGTTGATATCCTTGTTCAGTTCATGTTTAGGCAGTCATGGTTGGTGAGACATTATGGGTGTAGCTTCTGACATTATAAAGACACAATTTCACAGCAAACTCCCTGATTCTCTGGCTCCTGAACTCTTTCTGGCCCCTCTTCCACAACACTCTCTGAGGCTTAGGTGCAAGATTGATTTGTATATGAATCTATTGGGACTGAGCTTCACAACTTTGCATTTTGATTGCTTGTGGTTTTCTGTAACAGTCTCTGTTTATTGCAAAGAGAAGTTTCCTTGAGGAGGTGAGGAGTACACATATCTCTGGGGATAAGGACAGATATTAAAAGTGTGCTTAGGGATTGTGCTGATTTACATATAAACAGTATAAGGGCACTGCTTATCCTTGGGAATTAGTTCAAATATTATTTTATAAATAAAAAATCATTTGGTTCCAACCTTTGCCTTAGGTACATTCTTGTGTTCCCTTTGCCTCTCCTTTACTCTCTTCCTCCTCTCATTTCTACATTCCTTTCTTTCTCTCTCTTTTTTCCTGCCTTTTTGTGATTTCAAAACAAGTGTGATGGCATTGACTTACCAAACATTTCTCAGGACCCCTATGATAGATGGAGTAGAATTGTTACCATCAGAGAGCTTAATCTGAATCCATGCTTTTTAATTATACAGCCACTATTTTGAGGGAAAATCTGAGAGATGGAGGTGGAAATGTAGGTAGAGGTAACTAGAAGAAAACCAGAAATGGATATTCATTATAGAAAGTACATATTTATATTTGAGGAGGCAGAGATGGTATGTGTACCATTACTTGCTCCTATATATTCTGCTTTTTATGTACTTATGGTTTTGATAATTATCAACTCTAACTTATGTTAGCTAAGGCTTGTATGCACTTAAACTGAATACAGCTATTTATCCATGTGCTATACTGGATTATAAGTATAAACTGGCCTCTTTTTTTACTGCTAGTACAATGTGTTTGCTGCTGAAATCAGACTCTGGGAATGTATTTGATTTCAGAGACTATTTTGGAGGACTAGATTTGGGCCCTTGGGCAATTATTAAACCAGCAGCACTGTATTTGGAAGGCTAAAATTTCTATTTGTTTTCTACTTAACATTATGTATGTTCTTGAGGTGAGAAAGAAATGAACTTTGTTTCTCTCTGAACCTACACATTTTTCTATCCTGTGCCTAGTCCGGTGCCTAACCTCCATGTTAATTGATGGTTGCATCAATATTTACTATATAGTACAAATAATAAGAGCTCAAAATGTTTCAATTTGACAAACGAATTCAATGTTAAAGCCAATTTCTACCACTAAGAACTGCGTGTACCTTTTTCTTTGTAGAGATTTCACAGTATTGATTAATACATTTGAAAATAATTTTGAAGCTAAATGGAATATCGGTAGGAACTATTTATTTACTTTTAAGACCAAACTTGGGATTTGTGCATGCCATTGCCTGGGGGAAGTTGTTGAATACATCACAGAATGCTCATGTGGGATCTTTATGTAACTCTTAAATTAAGAAAATGTGTATCTAATTAGATGTTATTATATAGTCAAGTGAGAAGGTTTTCATTGTTATCGTTTGTCATTTGTAAACAGAAATTGCTATATCTGAAAATACATATAGCCATATGTTTACACATTTACAAAAGAGTTAAGGCAAAATGTGCCACAGGTTGTAAAAGGGACATCCTCCATGGAAGCGAAGGAAAAGGAGTTAGGTAGAAACAGATTTCTCACTTTTCACATCCTGCACTATTTGATGTTTTAAGACAACAGTTATAAGTTATTTGTGTAACATTTCAAATACTATTTATAAATTTTCATACTAAAATATTCTGATTCATTGCCAGTTTTAAATACAATTGGGGATGTGCATGCCCTTTTCAGGTAGAAGTTGCTTGGGATGAAGGTTCTTTTACAAACTGCTTACAGGTGGAAATTTTTCTGATAGCATGTAAGCTTTTTTTCAAAGATGTATTTTTCTGTTTCACATGATATTTCAGTTGTAAATTCTGTGTTTTTAAAGAAACTAAATGGGTGGTTTCAATCATATTGTAAAGAAAATACATGTGATAACCAATCATGTAGCAGCTAAGAGTCTGCTCCTTTTTGTTATTATTCATAAACTGGAGAAGAAAAACAAATTTTAGACCATTTTCTCTTCAAATGATTCTTCTTCTCCAGTACAGTTGTATTTTAATTGATAGTAAATGATAGATGTCTTTCTTCAGGATTATAAAAAAATCTGAAATGTCAACTATATATCATACAATCTGTCTTCTGATGACTGAAAGTCTCTTGCAGTAGGAAATGTTAAGTACACAGTAGACTCTCAACAACCTTGCTACTAAATTGTTCCGAAGATTTCTTGAGCCTATAGTTGATACTTTCAGATTTATCATATTATTCTTCACAGATTTGCAGAATACTGGAAAAGACTTTATTCACACTCATTAGTTTATGTGAATACCTCCTTCATTGGTTTTACTTTTAAAATTCCTGTCAAGAAATACAGATGCTTTCAATATTCACCTTTATCCTAGATTATAGTATACAATAATGAATATAAATTAAGACCACAAACTATTTTAAAGAAGCAGGAATTTATAGATAATTCAGTTCAATCTCTTCATCTTATGGGTTTGGAAACTGAAGCTCCAAGAGAGGTTAAGGTTTCCATCCACTCAGAAAGGTACACCTTATTGGAGCCTCAGCTTTGCATTTTAGAGATATTATTATGGTGATAGTCACAGCAATGCCCAATCTCCTTTATCTGTTATTGCCCTGACTATAATAATGCATCCTACAGAATATGGTAATAAGTTAAATAGGAGGCAAAGCTATGAACTCTATATTTTTTCTAGAAAGTTTAAATGATCATACATAATTATAAATATAAAGGGTAGCTGTTATTTCATTTTTTATAATATCAAACCATTTCTACCAAATGAATGAATACATTTTTTTTTACCCAAGTTGAAGTTTATTTTTAAGAAATTTTTGTCTGACATGGATAGTTTAAAACTCTAGCTTCACTTTATTGTAGAAAGCAAAATTCTAATATGAACTTAATTACATTTTTCTTTAAGATTTTCTCCTCTGTAAGAAAGGGGAAGACTGTGAATATGATATCACTCCTGTGATTGCCTATGAAATATGGCACAGTTTGACTTTATTTAAGAAAGGACTGACCATGCAAGTTCTATAAAACAAAGTCTTTACTCAGTGACAGAAAAGAAAGTCATACACTCCAAACTTGGGAGGTGATTTTTTATTGTGTTAATATTAGTTTGAAGATATAGGAGGGGAATATGGACAATTATATTTAGAACTACTCTCTAGCGACATCCTCCAGCAAGAAAATGGAGACCTCACAGCTATACCTGTGAAGATGACCCCAGAGCCTTTGGAGATATATATCCTTATTTTCTGCATCTTGAACAGTTGTGAATCTCTGTATTAATCATCATCCATTATGAATAGAAGCTTCTCTAGTGAGAGTTGAAAGATGCACTAACAATAAATCAATGTGAATTGGTTTAATACTATGTCCACTTAGCAAAATAATAGTAGTAATTTCTTCCCTATGGCCTATTACCTGTGTAACCACAATTCTTAACCAGGATAATGGTGCCAGGTGTTGTGTAGCAGGTTATAAATCCAACCATAATGTGTTTGGTAATTTCCACGACATTTGTGTCACTACTTCACCAGTGGGTATGCCTTGCCATGCAAGTCATTATTGTAGCCTACAGGGTTCAAAGCTGGATAAGACTGATGATTACTTTTCTCCTCTGGTATCATGCACAGCACCTTCTAATATTATGAAAGCTAGCTAATAGGGATAAAACTTCCAGGTCAACACAAGCTTGAGATCTTCATGATGTATGGTTCATGCATGTGGTATTTTCCTCAGTAGGGTCTAACTGTCAAGTTCTGGAAGACAGTCAAAAACATTAGCAATAGTCTGTAAAGTTTGGGGAGTCTAGGGGACCCCACTGGCAAAAACTCTGAAGAAGGTAGCCCATTCCTGGTATTGGGATTTTTATTTGTTAACCTGGTGTATCTAGTGGAGGAATCGGTGTCTGAGTATAGGATAACTCCATATTTTACTCATCCTGTATATATATTTCCACTACTGTAGAAAATTTCCACATGACTTTTCAAAAAGTCTTTAATATCTTTATTCCTTCCTCTGCTCTGCCCTCCTACTAATTCTTTCATTTTTTTCTTTACATGCTTATAGCACAATGCATTTTATGCATCTTGTCTCTGTCTGCCTTTTGAGGAAAGATCTTGGCATAGTCATGACAACTAGGTAATGAGATAATGTGATAACTAGCAAGAAACAAGACAGTATTTCTAAGGTTCAATGTCATAACACTTTTAAAATAATCCATCACTTTATTTCCTTAGTGATCAGTATCAAAATGGGATTTTTGTGGTCTGAAACTGATTGCATGAAGTCCAGAAATAATTAAGAAGCCATTTCCTTCCTGGGAATGAGTTTGGTAGGAAACTTGATGTATTAGAAAACACAAAGGTCGCAGCCTCACACACTCCCAAAGATTGCTCCCAGTGGCCTGTGTTAGAGAGGACACAGTTGGAATTGCCTCGTAGTTTCTAGAGTTGTGTACATGATTATGGGATGACTCACTGTTTTTACTTAGATGATTCCACTTTCATTGTGCACAGACTTTCTGGAGGGCCAGCTTTGCTTGCATGTGTGTATCCATTCCACCCTGAAGCATTTTTTATGAGGAAGCATTTGTAGAGCAGTTTGCAATTTTGTTTTACAGGCACTCTGCAGGCTATGAAATGGTCATCTGGCCTGTTAATTTGTCTGAGAAAAGCAGTTTTCCCTTTCTTATATCCATGGCTGATACGCAGCCAAAGGGGTAACTCAGGAAAACCATATAATATCCATCTGTCTATTCAGAAATAGGTGAGGGCTTAGTCTTGACTCTCCATCAAATCGAGTTTTACTGGTTCATATTTGTCCCAAAGTAGATATGTCATAGTGTTTGCATGGTAGGGTGATAGACAGCTCACTGGCACTGGTTCATTGAAGTGAATCAGTCCAACAAGTATGTGTCGGGTGTGCAATATGTACCAGGCATTGTGCTGGACATCTGTTAACAATGATGGAACCAACAAAATGTCATGATATATGCAATTTATAAGATGGTGAATATGTGACTAATTCTGAAGGGAAAAGTGGTAAGAGAAGGATTTTAGAGTGAGTTGAGGGAGAAAAGGAACCTGATAACACGTTGAGTTCTAGGAAATGGAACACAGTCAAATAGTTATGCAGGTAGTTAGCAGTGTTCTCTGAAGTTACAGAGTCTTGACTGTCATCTTGAAGTTCTTTTATTAATTAATTTTTGGCTAATTTAAAAGTTTTATATTATGAGGTATCATGTAGTGTTTTGATATTGTGTGTGCATGCTGAGATTGTATCACTTCATATACTTACAACTTTTAGGAATGAGAACATTTAGAATTGAATATCAGTTATTTTGAAACATACAATATACTGCTATTGACTGTAGTTCCTATGCTCCACAGTATGTCTCAAAACTTGTTTTACCTGACTGTAATTTATTACTCTGAAGATTGTCAACTTTCTTCTGTAAATACACTAAAAGGAATTTTTAAAAATATTTTGCTACTTATTGATTAAGATGTAAATTTGTCATGCAATAAGTATTATTCTATCTCGTTGAGATCTGGCAATTTCTCCTCTATTTTAAATCTAGTTTATTCAGAGGATTTTAAATGAAGGCATCACCTCATAGAATTTTCAGTTGATAGTGATAACTTTGGGGAGAGATACACAGAATGCTAGTCCAAGAGATAGTGAGGCAATTGCCCCAACTAAGAAGTATTTGGGCAGAAAAGAATGAATGCTGTGTGTTTGAGATTGCTCTAGGTATTGCAAATGTCTAAAACCAGGACAAAGTTAGTGAAAGGATCTAAGCCTTCCACCAGCTCTTTTGCATATTATCAACATACAGAACTACAAAGAGATGACATAGTGTTTTGGAACAATTGTAAGCTTGGAATTAGAACACTGGGTTCAGGACCTAAGACTACTGTATAACTAGTAAAGCCACAGTAATCATCTTTGCCTTCTTCTATCTGTGATTCCCTCAGCTATAAACTGAGGAATTGAAACTTTCTAGACACTTCCTTGAGTTATGAGGAATAAGTGAGATAGTACTTTTGAAAGACAATGTGTTATACAAACATCGGTCTCTGAGGCAGCTGTTGCTAATGGACTGGGTATTGTGCCTGCCTCACAGGGTTGTTGTGAACATCAAATAGGATAATGGGTTGAAAGCATTTTTCAAACTTTAAAGTGTGATTCAAATGTTAGGAATTAGTAAAAATAATAAAAGAGAACAATTCATTCTCTTTCCAGATGTTCTGGTTCCATTGTGACTCATGTGCTCATTCAGAGCTGTCCAGATGAAATGCCACTTCATTTCTACTGGCCTGAGTTCCACATACAACTGAATCAAATAGAACCAAGAGATTCTGGGCATTGGCTTCTCCCCTGTCTGATTTTAGCTCTAGGATTAACAGGACATACATTTGTGTGTGAGCTGCTACCACCCTTGTACTCACATCTAATTCTGTTGCCCATGTGTATGTTGAATTTGGCCTCAGGGCTCCAGATCCAACAGGAACCTTGGTTTCTATCAAATTGACTTAACATATCAGCCTTCCAGTTTGATGCCCAGTAGGACCACAGGTTTTTCATAGGTTACTAATCAGCATGAAATCAAACTTGATCTGTAAGTCAAGTTTCATATTGCTTGTGGTCAGTGGAAATACCTTAACAACTACAATGAGCTGTTTCCTGTGGAGTTAATCACATGGAAAGTTTGCCTTTTGAATCTGTGAGATGGAAAGCAAAATTGAGAATTGGAGCAGTTCCCATTCCTATCATTAAAATTCCAAAATAAGGAGGATTGAATACCTTTCTATTACACTGTTGATTAATAGAAGCATGTTACTACCTATATAGTTACTGTATTTTAGTAGAATCAGTTTAACACACTAAGGTTTTGGACTTGCATGGACAATGCTATGTTTTTAACTTGGTATTATTCGGAATAGGAATGACGGGAGGAGACTGGTTCCTCATCTCTTTGCTCCTGTCAAAGAAGTGAAAGTTGTAACTATCAAAGGAAATTCTACACTGACAAACTTAATGAAGTGATATTAATGAAATTAACACATATTTGAAAATTCTATACTATGAGTTAAAATTTAAACTTAGCATATAATATAAAGAATTAAAAATTGAAAAAAATGAAAAATCCAAGAAATTATATCACTAGCTAATCATCCTGTCAGATACATTTTTATTTTCTTTCTCATGAATTTATATTTCCATGTGTTATGTAAAATGTGGTTTTCTATCATATTTATTTTAAATTTAAAATTTTCCTTTTATGTTTTATGTTGTAGCTTCCAATTTTTAATGGTATTTTGAATACCAGTGTCCTGTTCAATGAAAGTGGCTGATTGAACTTAAGTTTAGATTAAATAAAATTAAGGAAAATTAATTTTTCAGCTATTCAATCTCCTTAACCACAAGATAAATGATGAATAGCCACACATGTCTAGTGTGCCCATTTTTAACAGTGCAGAAATAGAATATTTCCATCAATATTAAAAGTTATGTTGCAGATTTTTACTATAGATTTAGTATACCATAGTGTGCTGACCAGCTTTTTTCCCTGTTAAACAGCTGTTATTCTTTTAATTTTGAGATATTATGGATACAGTGACAGTGTATGCTCTGCTCATGGCTATTTGTTTTGGCTGAATTGATTTTAAGGATCAGTTTCATAAATGGCATTATTAGGCTGAAAAGTATGAACAGACATTTTGGAACATGCCATAGTTCTTTTAAAAGATTTTATAAACTTGAAAATGGTTTTAACAACATATGTGATTGTATTAGATTCAGTGCGATCTTACTAACACTGGCCATTATAAATTTTAAGCTTTTATTCTGTGTTCTTCTCATTAAAACAATGTTTATATTTGATTTACTGTGTTTGCTCTTTGTTTTGTTATTAATGATAATGTGGGTTCTTAGCTTTGTTTCTTTTTGCATGGAATTATAAGTTTACATTTTCCTGTTTATATTTTGATTTCTTAATGCTTTACTATCAAGATCAATGAAGTCTCTCCACAGAATACATTATTTTTATGCCAATGTAGTTTTTGTCAGTTAATTATTTGTACTCACGTGCTTTTGCACATCAGATAAGTTTTTAGATGCTAAATAGTCAAATAAAAGCATATGTACATTTTAAGTGCTGGTTGATATTACCTCTTCCTTTGACAAAATTATAAATATTAGACATTATTAAGCCTCTTAATCCTTGTAAATATGAAAGGTAAGAACAATACTCTATTGTCATTGTTCATTGCCTTTCTTCAACTGTGAGTGAAAGTGAGCATCATTTCACATATTTATTGGCCATTTAGATTTGTTTCTATGTGAACAGCCTGTTCTTGGCCTTATCCCAGTTGTTGTTGCTGTTGTTGTTGTTTATTTGGTTCTTCATCTGTTTCTTATAGAGTTATGGAGATCTTTGGATAGAGAAGAATTTGGTTCCTTATCATATGTATTACAATCACATTTAAGTTTATTTGTAACTTTTCTTATCCAACAGTCTTAAATTATAAACTACATTGAAATCCATCATTCTTGTCCTCATGGTTTCAGAGTTTGGAGGTCATACTTCAGAGACTTTTTAGATAAGTCTGATTTCAATCATGTTCCGGAGGGCCTAGTCCAGCGCCGAAACCATCTGGTCCTTGGCTTTTTTTGGTTGGGAGACTTTTAATGACTGTAAAAAAAAAAATCAAGTTCCGGAAGTTTTGTCACACACACACACACACACACACACACACACACACACACACACAAAAGACTCATTAATAATGAGCATGAAGGATAAAAGGGACCTTAGAGATGACATAATTCAACATTCATTTCCTCATAAACATTCAATTTTTCTTTATAGAAGAAACTCAGTCTCAAGGAAAAAAAAGATAGTCTAAATGTTACATAGTAATTTATTACACAATGGTTAACTGCAACTCCTTAGCTCCTGAGGTCCACTTTGCTCCCCCTGTTTAACAAAAAGATACATTTTTTTAAAAATACACATTTAAGCAACTCAGAGAAAAAGAATCAACACATTTGAAAATAAAACATTATATTACATTTCAGATAAAATTTTCATGTATAAAAGCATGATATGTATTATTTCTGTATAATTTAAATATATATATTCTAGTTACTTAGCTGAACAAATATCTAAAGGAACATAGCCTTCTTAGCTTCTGTACTTGCAAATAGTAAGTGTAGGTTTATTTTAACAGTCATTAAGTATAGTTTTTAATCTTATGGATATGAGAACTGAAAGGAATTAGGTTGGCTGCTGATTGCATTTTCAACCTTCCTTTCTGCGCTTGGGCAAAGTATTGAATGAACTCTAAATCCTTTTAAATTGTTCAGCAACCTATCTTGAATGCAGAACTTCCCAGGTCATTATCATTCTAATGTATTCTCAGGGATCCTCGGTGTCCTTAAGATCAGTCTAAGATCACTAGAACAGTTTATCCACTATTGCAACCGGAATCATACAGCTTTATTTACACTTGTTTTTGCACATGCAGTTTCCTGGTATGGGACTAATTTCTTGCTATATATTTTATCCAGCAAAACAGTGATTTTTAACTAATAAAAATATTAATACAATCATCATAAATTAAAATCTGAAAAAGTATTTATAGGAAAGGACATGTAGGAAAATGTAAAAATATTCAAGAAAATATACTAAATTTGACTAAGAACAGGAAGTCTGTAATATTCGAACTCTGATGGGCTGCCACCAGCATTTGTCTTTAACCCTGTATTGCAGAAGCACATCTAAAAGAATGGGAGATAAGTTTATTCATCTTATTTCTACTTATGAGAGCTTCACCTCTGTTCTGATAAGCCAAGAATACTGGATTCCTGACTGTGCTTGCCCCAGCTCATGTACAAGATGAAAAATCTCCATACTGGGAAAAAATAAACCAAATGGACTAGCATCTATCATCAGTTCAGATGCTACTTGTTAAGCAGGGGAAAGAATCAGTCTGGGAGAAGCAAACCACTGTCCCTGACCTTTCACCACACTGCAGTGACATGGAAATGCTGCTAGTGGGATGACAGGAAGACCATGAGAATGGAGAGCTCTACAATCTTTCATTTCATTTTGATAAAGAATGCAGAAGTTTCTTGCTAAGGACTTTATTGAAGACAGTAGCTACATTGGTCATCATCAACTAAGAATAAGTTAAGAGATCTATGACTAGATAGTGGACACAACAAGGAAAACAGAAAAACAATGAGGGATTACCAGATCATTAATTGATCCCACTAACTGGTGTGTATGGGGAAAACTATACATATATGCTCAATTGTGCTCACTCAAGAATAATCTCTGAAAGATGTAAGGTGGACTCTACCCTGAAGCATCATTCAAGGTACATATGAATCCATTAGGAAAATAGACATAGTTTAAAACTGAAAAAACACACAGTGGCCAAATATTGCTTGAACAATATAATACCTTGAACCAGGAGCAACTCTTACAATTTCAGCCTTAACCAAAAAAAAAACTTGTTTCTAATATAATAAATGATTTTTACCCTATGAAAATAAGCTAGGGGAAAAACTTTGGACTTTGAAACCATGTATCCTTTGATAAATGTGGGGCAAAATTTTAAAATCACCATACCATGGAAATAGTATTTAAGCCACATGCACATCCAATAATAAAAGGTAAAAATCTAGCTAAGGGAGCCTAAGAGCAGCCTTTGAGTTAAAAAAATAAATTTAAAGCTAACCAATTGGAAAGAAGTCTAAAAGACAAAAATAAGGTAACGTGAGCAGAATCATCAGAGGTTCCACAATATTTTGGAAACAGAATTCCCAGTAATTGTTCAGCCAGTTCACTAAGTAAACAAATGCCCAAACAGGAAAAAAAGGGCAAGTTTCCATCCAATGTTGTTACAATGTGTAAAGTATCTCTGAGACCTGCATAGCAAGAGGAAAATATGCCAAATACACAAGAATTAAATATAAATTGAATATAATATTTATGAAATATATTTTATATAATGAATATTAAGTATATATAAAATAATATAAAATAATTAAATATAAATAAAAGATGTCCAAAAAGAAACCAGATGTTGAACTTAGTAGTAAGGACTTAAAATAGTCAATTTTAAATACACTAAAAATATAGAAACTACCTAAATAAAGTAATCATAAGAATAATTTTCAGTAAGAACACAATGTCAATCAGGAGACAGAAATTCTAAAGAAGAAAATAGAAAGCCTGTAGTTGAAATGTATAATAGTTTAAATTTAAAATTTACTAGAAGTGCTCAAAATTAGATTTCAGTTGACAGAGAAATAGCAAATTTGAGTGCATAATCAACAAATATTATATATTTTATAATGTAGAAAGGAAAATGATAAAAAATGAAGAACCTCAAAGAATGATTGGACACCTTACTGACACCCCAGGTAATGAAAGTATTGAGAAACTTGTTGAAAAGAGTAAGTTTCACAGCAAAGCAGATAAGAAAATACTTCAAGAAGGAAAAATGAAGAGACTGATACTCAGACAAACTGGAGTCAAAGTGTTAAGCCAAATATAAAGAGAACCTTAACATCAGCAAGAGAAAAATAACAGAGAAACCACAACAAAATGAAGCTGTTATCTAACAATCAATTAACAACACAATTAGCTTTTGATTTTGATTTTTTATATATTGACTTGCCTTTTATAATTAAAACTTCATGAAAATAACTTGCAAAAAATGTTACATGGCAAGAACCAAAGTTTATACATCTGAATGAACTTTTGTACAATGAAAATGGGAGGGGGCAATTCCCATCAGAAATCCCATGCTGGGAAAAGGAAAGGTGCCAGCCATGAGGACAGCTTGTCTCCTGGAAAGATATTTCAAACAATTCTAACAGTTTGTCAGAAGCCCAGTCAATGATGGGTCAATGATGTGTGGGACACCTTGACCAGGACTGCTTAGATATGGATATCCTGAACTCTCTTATTTAAACTTTGGTCTCATCTTAAGACCCCTAAGACAAACTTGGAGGTCTGCTGAATCTCTTTGCCTGTCTTCTCCATGTGGCCACATTTAATAAATCTGCTTTCTACTTTTATTGGCTTACTGAAGATATAGGCCAGAACTAAGTTTTCACATAGGTTGCAGTCCTCAAGTTAGATAACAGTTATCAAGTCAAGTCAAAAGACAGATTGTTAGCATGAATAAATATGAAAGGATATATTTGGATACCAGCTATAAGAGGTACACTGTAGATCCTAAGACCTAAATAGTTGGAAAGTGAAAGGATAGAAATAAGTATTATACTAGTTACCAAAAGAGAGTTTGCAGTGATTTTTGCTAGTATCAGACAAAATAAAACTTTCTGATAAAAGTTATTACTATAGCTAAAGAATAACATATTGTAATAATAAAGGGTCAGCCATCAGAAAGACAGAACAGTTATAAACATATACACAAAACAAGACCCTAAAGTATACAGAGAAGATAAAAAACAGTTCAATAATAATAATTGGAGAGCTTAATGCCTTGTTTTCAATAATGCATAGCACAACCAGAAAGGAGACAAGCAAGGAAACAGGATAATTGAACAACACTGTAAAAAAAAAAAAGCTATATCTAAGAGATGTCTAACCAGCCCTTCACCCAGCAACAACCAAACACAAAGTTAACATGAAATGTTCTCTGAAGTAAATCATGTAACAAGCCACATGAAAACCCTTTTGAGCTTCAAATTATAATAGTAAGAAAGTAAAAATCCAACCCATATAGTGGGACATCATGTTTCAAACCATGAATCTAATAAGAATTTGTAGGAAAGATATGTAACCCCTTTAAATCTCATAAAAAGTAGGCAAAAACATGATTTAGATATTTCTCCAAAGCAATCGAACAAATAGAAGTTGTTAAATGCCACTCGTCTCCATGGAAATTTAAGTCAAGACTACAGTGAGCTACCATGTCATATTGACAGTAACAGTAACAGCAACAGTAAATAAAGTAAAAGTATTGTTAAAAACGTTGGAAAATCAAAGTTGCCATACACTGCTAGTGGTAATGTACACAGGCACAGCTGACTTGACCAAACCCTCTGGGCACTTTAAGCAAGTCATACAAATACCCTATCACAATTCACAATCAGGCATTATAGATGTTAGTAGCTTCATTCTTAGATACATATGCATTGGAATCAAAATATATGGCCATGTGGAAACTTGAATCTGAATATGCATAGCAGCATTATTAATATTAGCCAATAGTAGAAAAAACAAATGTTTATCAAATGATGAACAGATAAACATATCAAGGTATGTCTATATAAAGAATTGTGCATTGTTGTTATAAATCATTCAACCTTGAAAACTGTGTGTTAAGAGAGTCAGTCATGAACATCACGTATTGTATGATTCTATTTACATAAAATGTCCATAATTGACCAATTCATAGAGACCAAAGAGTGGATTCAGTTCGCAGAGGTTGCAGGAAAGAGAGAATGAGGAGAGATTGCTAATGGTGTAGGGTTTGACTTTAAGATAATAAAACTATCCTGGGACTAGATAGTGTTGATAGTTGTTCAACTCTGTAAATACACTAAGATTGATCAAATTCTACACTTTGAATAGATAAACATTTTGTTACAACAGTTATGTCTCAATGATGCTGTTAAAGACACAACATACTGTTTCCTTTCTCCTATATTCCTTTATTACTCTATATTAATCTCATTTGTAATTTTTTTTCAAATTAATTTCAATAACCCTGTTTTCCTGTCCTATTTGGCTATGCAATGTATACATATTATGTACCATGCACTGTGCTGAATACAAGACTTGGAATAGCTTTCTTAATCTATACAACTACTGATAAGAAGATACCATAAGTGAGAAACTGTAGTGCTTGCTCAGTAAATGTTACTATGGATACTGTGGTGGCAGTGATTAAGAGCTAGTGAATATTGGCTTTCTTTTTTTGTCCATGGGACTTTATTTCTCTCCAACTTAATTGTAAATACTATTTGAATACCACAAACATCTAGTCGAAGTAAATGTACAAAATAGAATATTTATCTTAAATGGAGCAGAGGGCCCTAAGCACCCAAGTATTACCTAGACCTCCTTAAGGACTCCAGATGTTCCTAGCTCTAATCCAACAGAATGCTGTTCTTCATAGCTTCCAAACTGTACAGAAGGTGAGAACCACCATGTTGTATATTGATTGCTTCATCATTGGCTAAGTGCGGTGTACAAAGAATAACTTTCTACACCTTAGTTGGAGGATATCTATAAAAGCCATCCCTTAACTGTGTCTTAGAGGAGAACAGTTCATTTTCGACTGACCTGATTTTACTTCTTATATGATAATGTCCCACTGCCTTCTTCCTCCCTGTCAAGGTCCACCTATTTCTTGTCACACCTCCTTGTTCTCAGGGGAAAGCAGCTGAGGTTTCCCTTTGCCAGAAACATGAAAACCCAGATTTCTGAAAGTTGCATTACTTGTTCTCTCATTCATTCATTCACAGATTCAAAAACAAAGTTTTAACAAAAGACTAATTAGATGCCAATGTATATGCTAAGTACCAAGGATAGAGTGGTGAATAAAACAAGTCCTGGCTATTCTCAAGGAACTCTAGAGCCAAGCAGACCAGCAAACACCCTGGTATAGCTGAAGTTTTCCTGGACATCCCACAGCACCCTAGTCCTGTTTTAAAGGCTATGTGCCTAGTTCTCCTGATGTTATGGTTGCCAACCATTTTGACTAAGCCTCATCTTCCTTCAGAGACAGCGTTAACCAAGGATGTAAAGAATAAGATATCCAGACACTACTAGGAACTAATACCAGAAGCAAAGCCATAAAGCAGAATGAACATGGCCTGCTTAGTCAGAAGTTGTGCTTTCTTAGGCCCAACTCTGTTGTTTATTGGCTGGCTCAGTTGCTTAATTTCTCTGCCTTCTTTTCCTCTTCTGGAAATGGAATGAAAATATTTGTGAGAGGAATGTTGGACTTAGCATTGTCTGAAATTATTTGTTTCAACATTCTGTACTTGTTTCATATACCACCCATACAAGTGGAAACCTTAAGATAGTCAGGAATTTTATCTGACTTGTTTGCCACTGTATCCCCAGTTTAATGGTACCTGGCTTATGGTAGTGACAAATAAAATTTCATTAACAGAATGGATGAGGATAAATGTTCAAGCATTTTTTTATTTATGAAATGCTATAAACTGCTGTTGCCAATTCTTTCAAATCACAGTTTCTAATGAAACCCCTTGTTTTATAAGTACAGGGATGTCGCTTTGCCTTGTTGACTGCATCCTTTGCTCTACAAAAGCTTCTCAGTTTCAAGAGGTCCCATTGATTGATTGTTTCTCTCAGTGTCTGTGCTACTGGTGTTGTATTTAGCTGGATCAAGAACAGAGGGGGAGAACAAGGAATAAGAGACCATGGTAAATGGAGACCACATGAGAATAGAAATAAGCAGGGTGCTAGAGAGGCCACAGAAATCCACAAAGATACCTCCACAATAGACTACTGGCAATGGTCGAGAGACAGCCCGAAATGACCTACTCTGGTGATAGGATGGCCAAACACCCTAATTGTTGTGCTAGAAACCTCATCCAATGACTGAGGGAACCGGATGCAGAGATCCACAGCCAGGCCCCAGGTGGAGCTCTGGGAGTCCAATCGGTGAGAAAGAGGAGGGTTTGTATGAGCAAGAATTGTTGAGACCAAGGTTGGAAAAAGCACAGGGACAAATAGCCAAACTAATGGAAACACATGAACTAATGGCTGAGGAGCCCCCAACTGGATCAGGCCCTCTGGATAAGTGAGACAGTTGATTAGCTTGATCTGTTTGGGAGGCCCCCAGGCAGTGGGACCAGGACCTGTCCTCAATGCATGTGCTGGCTGTTTGGAACCTGGGGCTTACACAGGGACACTTGGCTCAGCCTTGGAGGAGGGGACTGGACCTGCCTGAACTAAATCTACCAAGTTGAACTCAATCCTCAGGGGAGTCTTTGCCATGGAGGAGATGGGAATGGGGGGTGGGCTGGGGGAAGGTGGTGGGGTGGCGGGAGGGGGAATCCGTGGCTGATATGTAAAATTAAATTAAATTATAAAATAAAATTTAAAAAAAAGGCCGGGCGGTGGTGGCACACGCCTTTAATCCCAGCACTCGGGAGGCAGAGCCAGACGGATCTCTGTGAGTTCCAGGCCAGCCTAGGCTACCAAGTGAGCCAGGAAAGGCGCAAAGCTACACAGAGAAACCCTGTCTCAAAAAAACAAAAAACAAAAAAAAAAGTACAGGGATGCAGGCTGATACATTGTAAAGAATTTACATTGTAACCCTATTTCTTTCTATTCTACTTTAGAGGGGGCATTTAACTCCCTCAGGCTTCTTTGTACTCAACTCTTTGCTTTATCAGGTGGTCATACAAACCCCATGACTACACCTTATGTACTTGCACTGCCTTACAAATATGGGTTTTAGAAAATGAGAAAGCTGAAGATCAGGAAACACGGTGACTGGTCACACAGTTGGCTGGGGAATCCTTAATGTCTTATCATTTTTAATCTATATAGTAAGGAAGATTCCACAGCAGAAACACAGGAGAGTAGACCTTGTCCAAAAGGGAAAGCAGGCTCTCCATAGCAGCAGTTTGTTTCCTTATATTGGAGCTGATGAAAGACGAAGGTAGCATGCCAGAGGCCACATGATCGCTTTACAGAATGGAAACTGCTTCTTCATCAAGTTGAACGGTTTATTTTTGTTTATTTAACAATGACAGTTCACCAGCTCCATGCCACTTCACTAGTACCTGGTTCCGAAGTACATCAAGCACGACATATGTTCTTTCCTAGGTTTTATCCTAGATTACATTCTGTTGACCTTTGTGTTTCTTTGTAATTTACAAAGAGAGATGCCTACTTTAAGAGCACCGAAAGTAATTATTCTCCATTTCTACCAACTAGAGAGAAATAAATAATCTGAGAGACATGGTTTAGCTATGAGT